>CAJVPQ010003014.1:0-12112 GCA_910591825.1 Funneliformis caledonium
GGTGATCATGTATTGTGTTATATTATATTTCTGGAAAATTTAAGGGGTAGTTATATAATAATTTTGGACAATCTCGGACGGTCAGATACTTATGACCGCTACTGTACTAATTGGAATGAAGTAATGTTGATCAAAATTATTATGATTTGGGGACTTAAAATTTGGTCAAATTTCGATAATTAGCTGATATGAAAATTTTATTTATCTTAAAATATATGAAATGTTAATTTAATATTTTTTTTATAGCATTCATTTTATATTTCTTATTCTTCTGATTTAAATATTAGTAAAGTCATTTTCATTTCTTCTCTTTTATATCTTATCATTTATTATTATAATTCATTTATTATTTTTAATATCATTTTATTCATATCTATTAAGATAAATACCCTTTTAATATTTTTTAAATCAGTTTTAAATATATAACTATTTTTAGCAGTTTTTATATTAATTATTTTCTAAGTTTCTACATATTAGATAAATAAATCTTTAATATATTATTTAAAATAAGCTATGTTAATACTATTTAAATCTGATTTTTATTATAATTATTATTATAAGCTTAATATAACATCTTTATTATTTATAAGTTGATTATATATTTAATATTTATTATAATATAAAATTAAAAATAATTAGTGATTTAAGTAAATTTGATCAAAGAATAATTTTATTTAATAGTATATAATTTGAAATAATATAAATAATTTACATTATTTCTTTACTAACTTTCATTTTTTTACAACTATTATTTAGTTATATATGATATTTATAGATAATATATTATCTGTTATATTTGAAGACTGTAAGTATTTTTCTATTTTTAAAAAGGTTATTTCAAAGTTTACAATTTTTCAAAAAACATTAAATTTTTATCTATTTTTGACAAAGACTCAGATAGAAATGAAAATAGAAAAGGTAATATAGAAATAATAGAAAAAGAGATAAAAGTGAAAATAAAGATAAAAATAAAATTGAAATATTTTATTGACACATCTATTTGAATATTTGAAAATTTGGATAATATAAAAGAACTAATAATAAATATAAAACTAATAATCTTAAATGTTTTTTGAAGTATTTATAAGTATTAAATTTATAATAATAGGTTATTTTGGTATTCCTTTTATTTTTTTTATGATATTTTCATAAGTTTTGTTACAAGTAAATACATTCATATTTTCTTTTTTTTAATTTCTTTATCTTCTTTTTTAATAGATTTTGTATTCTTTTTATTAATCTTTGTTATTTTTTTTTAAATTAAAAAATTGTTTTCTTTTATTATATTTTTAAAGTCAGATAAAATATTTTTTTTGTGATATTTATATTTTTCATCTTAAATATATGATTATATTTATTTTTTAACTAATATAATTGCATATATAATTTAAGTGTGATTTTATTAATTAATTTAAATTATATATTTATTTTACTAAATGCTGATTATATAAAAAAAGAGGTATTTTAAATTGATATAAGTTAAGAATAAGTAATTATTTTCAAAAAAAAAGTTTAGCAATTTATAGTAAACTGATTTAATATTAAAGTTATAACTTTCTTTTTTTTTGATATTACTTTTAAACTTTTTATAACTTTTTAAAAATTATTAAATTTATTAAAGTTTTAAGTGTCATATATTATATAATAATATAATAATTCTTAAAATATATTTAGATTGATTATATGATAATATTATTAATATAGATAATTTTTTTTAAGTATTAATTGTAATTATTTTTAATTGATTTAACATTTTATTATTATTAAAAATTTATTAATCTTAGTTTATTTAAAACTATTATTATAATAATAAATTATTAATTTATTTTATAAATATTTATATTAAAAAAATTTTTTAGTAAAATTTTTACAAAATCTTAAAATATACTTTTTCAGAATTACTAATTTATCTTTTACATTAAAATTAGTTAATATAATTAAATTTCATTAAATTAGAGTAAGGATTAAATTATAGTTAAATATTAAGTAGTTTATTACTAATATACTACTAGTAATATTTTAATTTTTATTAATATTTAAGAAACTTAAAATTTTAATAAGTTATATTTATTTATTATATAATAAATAAGTATAATCAATTATCCAGCTAATTATAATATAAAAAAATTATATAAAAATGTTAAAAATAATCTAACCAATTTTGATTTAATTTGAAAAAATTAAACTTACAAATCTATTTTAAATTTATTTTTATACTATATTAATTATTTGTATTATCTCTTCAATTATTTTGCCTACAAATTTGTAAACAATTTTATTAATTATAATTCTTTTTAATTATTTTTAAAATATATTATTAAAAAAAATTAATACTTTTTTAATAAATTTTATGTTATTTTTAAATAAAAATTAAAAAAAAATGTAATTAACTAGTAATTTTTAAAGATAAATAAATAATAAATTAAAACTCATATTTTGTTACCTATCAATTTCAGAAATATAAAAATACTACAAGTTTAATGTGATGAATCTAATAAACTAAATTTTATATTTTTATAGTTATTAGATAATAAAATTATTTTAAAAATTAGGAAATAGAACCATTATATATCTGAACTATTTACATTATTTAATATTATAAAAAAAACTCAAATAATTTAATGTAATACTAATTTTTTATATACACTGATTAAGTAATATTAATTATTATTATTATTATTATTTGATTATGCAATATTGTTACACCTGATTCTAAAATTTAATTGAATATTTTCACTTGGTAATAGATAGAAATTGCATAGTCTTGAATGTAATTAAAAGTTCTTCACTATGTTTTAAATAATTAAAAAATTGAAAAATTAATATATTAATAATTATTAATTTTAAAAGTTTAAAAATACTACTATTAGATACATCCTAATATTATAAATCTAAAAATTTTATTTCATTTTTTTATTATCATTAAATATCAAAATATTCTTAAAATATTTTAAAACCAATTTTATAACTTATAGTTTAAAGAATATAACAATTTCAAAAAAAAGAAATTTTATTAAATTATTTTTTTATATAAAAATTATATTAAAAATATTTTATAATAAAGCAAATTAAATTCTATTTAATTTAAACTAATATTTTTATATTAATTTTAAGATATAAATTGCTTATTATATAAGAGATTTTTTATAACTAAAAATACTTGCTTTCTAAGAATGTTAATTACTTATATATAAAGATAATCTTAAGTTATTTTTGTAATATTTGATAATTTAGATTATTTGCATAAGATTTTTATCATAATAATATATCATAATCAATTTTAAAAGATGAGAAATAGTATTGTAAATTATTATTTATTAAATTTAAAGTATATCTTTAAAATATTTTTTTAATAATAATAATATATTTATATTTTGTGATAATTTATTATTAAAAGTAAGAATATTTTAAATAAAGAATTTAAATTTTTTGTTAAATTATACTTTATATTTTTTACTAGTGTTAATTTAATATTTAGATCTAATGTAACAAATATAAATGTTGTTTATTTAAGATATTATTAGAATTCATCAAGTTTAACTACTATTGTAGTTGTAATAATTTTTCAAAAGATTTCTTCTATTATATTATTCATCATATTTTCAAGAAATTTAATAATTATTGTGAATGCTAAGTAAAGATCACTTAAATTGATGATAAAAGTATAATAGTAGTTTGATATTTAAGAAATATAGAAATATTTTTTTTTTTATAAATAAATATATAGAATTAAGATTAATAAATAAAAAACAACAATTTCAATTTAATCAAATTCAGTTAAATAATTATTTTTTAAAAATTATTAGATGTAACAAAAATATAAATTTTCATAATTTTAAAAATTATTAGATGTAACAAAAATATAAATTTTCATAATTTTTTAATCATAAAAATGCACTGTTTCATATAGTTAAAACAATAAGATAGGTATAAGAAATGGTTTGTTTTCATAATAAATATCTTTTTAACTTCTCAAATATTGGTTATGAATTTTGAATTATTAATGAAAATACTCTTGCTTTTATAATTGCTATATCAACAACTTTAATCCTTCCATAATAACTAAATTTAAAATGTAAGAAGCATAACAATGATGTTAAAATTATTATCAAAGAATCTTTAAGAAGACTTTGAAAATGATCAGCAAATGTAATCATATTTGATACATATCAGTTGTTGCTGCAATAATATTTTCGCAAATTCCATAAAAGTTAATTACTTCTAATATTATATTTGCAATATTCAATCCTGAATGGCTTTATGAGTAGTAATAATAACAAGATGCAATTTACACATATTCCAATCATCATCAATCCAATGAAATGTAATAGATAAATAACCAAGATTATTCAAGCGAACCATGTATCTGTTGTAATAGCCATTTTTCGTGTCATTTACTTAAAATATTACTTACAAATAAATGTTGATTTTATCAATTTCTTCAATTTTATTTGATATTGTTTTGACGAGTTGGTATCTTGTATCGTCCATCAAGTTACCATAAACGGTTGTTGATTGCAAATAATCCATCTAATAAGTAAAGAGGTAATTCGTGTAACCTTTGGCTCATTTAATTTATAAGGTTGTTTGTGATAACTGATTATTGATATTTTGCAAAATGCTTTTTAAATGTACTAATACCAGTTGATTTTTTCAGCGTAATTGACAAAATGAGCAAGAAACAAAAAGCTCGCAACTACGGTATTCTCAGGATCCGATTTTTTGTGTTTTTTATTTGCTGGTCCTTCAGATAAAGATGATGACTCTGTAACTGAAATGATATCATTTTCGGTTTCTATACGATCCATGTTATAATGATATTTGTAATTATTGATAAACTTTATTAAATTTTTTTTTAAAAAAAAACCTTAAATATAAGGGCATCCTTAAAATGTACCGCTCTTATCCTAGTCCGCAACTACATATCACATGATAAAAACAAAAAAAATTAATTTATACATGAGGTCTAGGATAATAACCTAAACCCGGAGTCTAGGATAAATTTGCCCTAAATAAAATTCTCTAAACAATTACGAAATCAACTGACAATAATCATGTGATTAATTGTCTCTAATTGTTTTATCGAGACCAAAGTTCATTCGAACCAATTATCATCCCTAGTTAATTATTGGATTCACTTTTTATACATTGTTTTGCATTACGAATTCCAAGTAGAAGTATATCAGAGATGTTTACTCAATCATAACATTTGTTTATTTATTGTTACATAATTTATGATTGGCAATATTTTTTGACATCTAATATGATCGGCTAAATTAGTCTTATCCAATTAATTGTGTCATCTTAGATAATAATGTATGACTAAATTGCTGGCAAATATTAAAAAGAACTCCTTAATTTAGCATAAATAATAAATAAGTACAGTTTATATTAGATCAAACTAAGCAACCCTGTTTGACGTCGGGATATTTGGCTTATCTACGTGCGGATCATTCAGAAATACCTTTTTTAGATTCAAGCAAATTTTTTTGACTTTCGAAAATGGTAATAAAATTTAAAAGCATTTATGGTTCCTTCCTCGCGAGTACTAAATATATACAGTACTGTATATATTCAGAAAATTAGTTTTATTGTTTTATCAAAAATTTTAGAGTACATTAGAATTACTTATTCTATTAATTTAATTACCTGGCATTTGGTTTATTAACTTTGCCAAATATATTTTATGTAAGGGTCATTTCTAAACAAATATTCATTTCGTATCTTATCAATTATTGAAGTCTTTGAAAACATTAAAACTATTTGTAACACTAACACTGACATTGATTTATAAATCGGAAAAATGGAAAATTCTTATAAAGGAACATGCGAGATAATGAAGATACCGATCTTCGTATAACTCTACGGAATATGTCGGAAAGTAACAAGATTACATTGTTGATTTTTAAAGTTTTAAATAAATTTTGTAGAACTGAAAGTGGGTCACTTTTTTTTTTCTTAAAGAGTCAATTCAATTTTTGTTTCTTTTTCTTTTTTTTTTTATTTATAAAAGATTGTGGTGGAAATTTACTGTATGATTAAATAAATAAATAAATGATTTTTGATGTAAATAAAATTTATTTCGTTTATAGTTTAATAGCGAATGATAATTGACGAAGATAAGGTACATTATTTATAGATCGCCGATTATCCACAGGTACTTGAACTTATATGGAATTTGGTCAAACAAAAACATTTGATAAGAAAAGTGAACTAATTAATGACATTCTTTATCTATGATATGCAAATACAATAATAAATCAAAACTTAATCAATAATGATAAGGCGAAGTATTAATATAGTTAAATTACACCACGATAACAAAATCATTATTTCACACTGATTTGTTTGTTTGATGATAAACTTATAAGAATTCAGGACTTGTAATTTCGTTTACTTTTCCATTTTCCAACGCTCATCGTTCTTTCATCATTCGGAATTTTTTACACTCTTTAATTTATATCATTTTAAATAAAAAAAACCTATATACTACCAAAAAATGGGATCGAATAATTCAAAAAATACAAAAAATACACACAGATTAAGAGATTCTATTAGTTCTAATCATTCATCAAATAAGAAACCACTCGAAAGAAAGACTTCTGTATCATCGGATAAAGAAAAATATAAATATATCGAAGGAAGACGCTTCCATAATTGGCCTGACATACATTATGATCTTCCGAATGACGATGACGAGAGTATGTTTATATGAAATTTTATAATTTACTAATTATTTTATCTAACTGCCCGCACACATGATTTTTTTTTTTTCGTTAGTTGATCGCTTACATTTAGAACATTTTTTGATACGAGCCGTATGGGAATCAAATTTTTCATCTCCAATAGGAGAGCGATTGGGAGCCGGATGTACTGTGTTAGACATAGGGTGTGGTCCGGGCGCGTGGTGTTTAGATATGGCAACAAAGTATAAAAATACTCATTTCGTTGGATTAGATATCTCACCTATTTTTCCAAAAGAAATAAAACCGAGCAACACAATATTTCAAGAGTGTCAGATACTTGATGGTATTCCATACAAGGATCAAGAATTTGACTTTTGTCATATGAGATTCATGTTTCCTAGTTTTGACGAGACCCAATTCGAGAATCTCGTAATAAGAGAAGTTAGTAGGGTTTTGAAAGTTGAAGGTATGAAAGAACAAGAACGTTATTATTTGTTTAAAATTTTTTTTTTTAATTTTTGCTAACGAAATATAATTTGAAAAATATGATAAGGTTATTTGGAGGTTTGCGAATATGAATTATGTCAGAATTGTGGACCTATTTTGCAAAGGTTATTAGATTTAAGTGAGTGGATTTTATATTAGATTATATGTGTCCAGATCGAGAGATTCCGTTATTGACTAGAATTTCTCATAAGGATGCGAGATGATGACAAATATAGGACGAAATCCGAAAATTGCTTCGCTTATTGGTAAATTTATGGAAAACACAAATCAATTCGGTGAGGTTAAGTTCGAAGAGAGAACAATAGGAATAGGTAGGGAGAGAAAAAATTTACTGGATTCCTTTTCGTTTAATAAATTTATTGGTTATTTATTTCTCACTTTGTTTAAATCCTTCATGATTTAGGGAGCTGGGCGGGAAGAATAGGAGAAGTGGCAAAAGATGACGTTGTGACAAGGATGTATTCTATAAAACCCGCGTTAATGAATCATATAAATATTCTCGGTATAGGGATCACATCAGACGATTATGACGAAATGATTACACAATCGATAGAGGAATTTAATGAATATCAAACATATTTTGTTACTTGTAGATGGTATGCGAAGAAATTCCAACATCTTTGAAATAATGCAAACCTAAGAAGCCGTTCAATACGTTTCATAAACCGTTATTTATTTTGTATGATTAATTTAACTATATATACAGTATATGCTTTGTAAGTGTTCTTTATATAAATTAAAATATGAAAAAATAATATAGTACTACGAGATTTGTTAACGATAAAATGTCGTGTAACCTAGAGAATAAAAAAAAAGCAACTGCAATAAATATTTTAGTGTTTAATTTTCTACAATGTTGATAATAAATATGTTGATTTTAAAAAAAGAATAATTGTAAATATACTTCTTTCTATTCTTTTTATAATTTAATATTGAATTTCGATTTATTATCTTATAATTTTTTTTTTTTTATATAATACAGTAGATAATATTATATTTATTAATTATTAATAATAAATTTACCTTTTTTTTCTTTAATATATTTACAAATGATTAAATTAATTATTATAAAAAATTAATTATATAGTTGTTTTACAATTAAAAAGATACTACAACAAATAAATTTATTTTATACATTAAATATGTTTTTATTAGTAAAATATATTAAGATTAACATTAATTCAAAATTATCTTTTTCTTTTTTTTTTTTTTTTACAAAATATTTATTAGAAAAAAAATCATTATTATAGAAAAAGCTTTTTTAAAAATTTTTTTATTAATTATAATTTTAATTTTTTAATAATACATTTAAAAGTATTTATTATCTATAATATAATTATTTAAAAAAATTTTAATAAGATAGTAGACTAATTTATATTATTAACTTATTTATCAATTCTTTATAAAAATAATTTTATTAATTGATTAATTATAAATATTTTTAATTTAATCCTAATCTAAAATTATTATTTATTTTTTAAAATAAAAATAAATAATATTTTTAAAATATAATTAAATTTATTTATAATTATACTGTATATAATTTCATCATATCAATTCTTTTTACAATTATATTTATTAAAATTATAAAATATTTTTATATTTTTATAATATAATAAAACTTTTTATAAATATAATTTTTAAAAATTATATTTTATTGAATCAGTAGAAAGGCTACCAAAATTTGGTATTCATCTTCAAAAGTTTATAAAAGAAATAGAATTGTAACTTGAAGATTTACCAGGTAAATTTTTTTATTTTAAAATATATTAATTATTTATTAATAATATAATAATATTTTATTAATTAGGTTTTATTAAACATTATACTGAAAGAGTAATTGCAAATTTGCGAAAAAGATTTCCTGATGATTATTTATATTATTCTTTACATATTTTTGATTTTTATAAAATGCTGCAGAACAAAAATGCTTTAAATAATTTTAGTGATGATGATATTTTAGATTTAATACAATTTTATGAACAAAAAAGAAAAGTAAATAATAAAGAATATGTATTAATTAATAAAGAAGAAGTTAAAAAAGAATGGGATTTAGCTAAATATTTGATTGTATTATATAAATATGTAAAAGAATATAAGTTTGCAAATGTTAGTATAAAATTTTAATACTACAAATTTTCGAAACCAATTTTCCAATCTTATTATTCTTGTTAATTTATCATTAATAATTCCTTTTTCTAATACTGTGGTGAAATAAGTATTTTCTAAATAAAATTTGATTAAAACTAATCTTAGAAATAGAATGCGTATTGATACTCTTAATATGCATTTACATATTTTTTTAAATAGTCCTAAAAATTTCGAAAAATTTAATTATCTTGAAGCTTATAATCATTGGGCTTTTAAAGATCATGCTATTTGATAATGTATAATTCATATAAATATTATATAAATAAAATTTGACAGTTCTGTTATATTGTTAATTGTTAGTTAAATATTTCTTTTATAAAATTATTTTTAATGAATAATTTATATTTTGAATTTTTATTACAATTTGATTGATTCAAAAAATAATAATTAAAAAATATTATTTATTTAAATTTAAATTTTATTAATTTTTAATTACAATTTTTAAAAATTCTTTTCTAATAGATAAAATGCACTTATAAAACTTCTTAAACGAAATTTAAATTATCATGAAGAACCTTGCAAGTTTTACCTTATCAAAGATGAAAATAAATATTATAATTGTAAAAAGAAGGCTTATTATAGGACCTGAAAAGAAAATTTAATTAGAAATTGTAAAACTTACTTTAAAAATCACCTTTTATAAGAATTACCTTAAGACAAAAAGAAAAAATTACATTTCTAAAAAAAAAAAGTTAATTAGAAATAGAAAAGAACTCAAAAGAATTTTTTCTATAAGAATTACTTTGAAATCTAAAGAGAAAAAATTCTATTCCTAAAAAAAATTGAAAAAAATTCTTTTTGCAAATTATCTATAAATCTGAAGAAAAAAAATTAAAAGTAATAAAACTCATAGATAAAACTTACCAATTAGAAAAAATTTATTGAAGAATCTTCCAATAGAACTCTAAAAAAAAAGACACACTTCTATTCACGAGAATGAAAGATTTGCTTCTAAAAAAAGAAGAAAAATAGTAAAAAATAACACTAAAAAGAATCCTAAAAGAACCTAAAAAGAAAAGATTTACCTTTATCCAAAGAACAAAAGATTTGCTTCTAAAAAAATAGAAAAATATTATTAAAAAAAATACACTCAAAAAGAATCTCTAATAGAATCCTGAAAAGAAAAAACTCATTTTTATCTGTAAGAATGAAAGATCCATTCCTAAAAAAAGAAAGTCAATTAAATAAAATTCTAAAGAATCCCTAAAAAATCCTTCTAAAAAATACTTACCTTAAAGGCCTATTTCTAAATTAATAAAAAAATAATAATAATTAAAAAAATATAACAAATTTTAAAATTGATTGAAGATGAATATGAAAAAAAAAGAAAAAAATTAAAAAAGAAAAGAAATTAAAAAAAATTAAAAAAAAACAAAGAAATTAAATTAAATTAAAAAAAAAATATTGAAAAAAAAGAAATTAAAAAAAAAAGAAAAGAAAATCAAAAAAATAAATCAAAAAGAATTAAAAAAAAAGTTAAAAAAAAAAAAATCAAAAGAATTAAAAAAAAAAGAAAGGGGAATCAAAAAAAAAATTTTTTTAAAAAAAAAAAGAAATTGAAGAAATAAAAATCAAAAAAAAATTTTAGAAAAAAAGATAATGGAAAAAGGAATCAAAAAAAAAGAAATTAAATTAAAAAAAAAAAATTAAAAAAGAAAAGAAATAGGATCAAAAAAAAAAAGCTTACCTAATTGAAAAATTTAATATTGATAAATATAATAATTAATTAATAAAATCAGTTGAAATGATTGATAATCAAAATCAATGATTTTTGAGGATGAGATTTACTTAACGCTGATATTTGATAAATTATATACAGTATTTAAAATAGAAATCTACTAAAAGTACAGAATCTTATAAAATTTACTGGCTATATAAATTTTTTTTCATTATTCTAAACTTATAATAAAATAAAAACTTTCCTTACAAACCAATAATGAATAGAATTTTTTTAACTTATATTTTATAATAAAAAATATCTGATGATCTTAAAATTTTTCTAGAAAAAATCTAGAATATGAAATTTTTTATCCAAAATTCTTTAAAAATTCTGGATTTCACCAGAATTTAAAATACTATTTTAAGTACTGATTATATAGTATACAAAAATATGCAAAAAATTTATTTTAATCTTTTTTATAAAATACACAAATTTTGTAATACTGCATAAAAAAAAATTTATATGCACATATATATATATGATTTTTTTTAGATTTTATAAAATATTATCAAATTACTTAAAGTTTATTTGATCGTTATCAAATTAAAAGAAGATAAATACAAATTTGAAATAATTTAAAGTAGTTCTATAAGGGCATTGATATATATTACCTAATATTTTAGGGGGTGGGGGCAGTGTTGGCACATAGACTGGAACGTTCCACTGGAATTGATCTACTGGATCAATTCCATTCCATTGGACGTTATAATACTGAACATAAAGCTTATGTCCAATGATTATGTTATCAAAATTGGCCAATCATTTTTAGAGTAGAAAGTCACGTGAAATGATAGTCACATTATTAAATTTTATCAATCTTTTTTTTAACGATCGATCAATCAGCATTTCTTATAACATGCCACAACATCATCGCTTGACTGTTTTTATTGAACAATTAAATGAGAAAGCAAATTCGTGTAATAAATTTGCTATTTGCAAAGCATGTAAAATTAAAGTGAATTATGAATATGCTTATGAAAACAAATTTGCTAACACAAAGCTTCTCTGTAAACGTCATTTAACTAAATGTGAGAATTTTAAAGCTATA
>CAJVPQ010003015.1:0-12109 GCA_910591825.1 Funneliformis caledonium
GATTATCATTAAAAAAAAAGATGTAATAGAAGATCAGGTTCCTGTTTGGGTAATTAGCAATTTTTTAAACTAAAAGGGTTTATAATCAGGAAATTACCAATTAAAATCCCATTTTATCCTTAACTTAACCTGATATTTCTCTGATATTTCCATTGTTTTCCATTGTTTAACTCTAATTAATGTCAATCTTAACCTGATCAAAATTTTGATCGCTCTCCAAAAAAATTTAATAAGAAAATTTTATTATATTGAATTATTACATTGAGTTAGAAATTTAAATTTTTCGTAAATCAAATTTCAAATGAATAATATTGACAATAAATGCTAATATGTTAGGAATCTGAATTTTTCGTAAATTAAATTTCAAATAAATAATATAGATAATAAATGCTGATATGTTAAAAATTTAAATTTTTCGTAAATTAAATTTCAAATGAATAATATTAACAATAAATGCTAACATGTTATAAATTTGAATTTTTCATAAATTAAATTTCAAATGAATAATATTTACAATAAATCTTGATGTGATAGAATCTGAATTTTTTGTAAATTAAATTTCAAATGAATAATATTGACAATAAATCCTTATATATTAGAATTTAAATTTTTCGTAAATTAAATTTCAAATGAATAATATTGACAATAAATGCTGACGTGTTAAGAATCTGAATTTTTTGTAAATTAAATTTCAAATAAATAATATTAACAATAAATGCTGACATGTTAGAAATTTAAATTTTTAAATAAATAATATTGATAATATATGCTGACATATTAAAAATTTAATGCCCTTATATGTAATTATAATTCAAGTATATAAAAGAAGTTTTTGTTTATTTTTTTTTAACAAAACTTATTTTCATTTTACAATATGTCTTCATTAACTTCTACTTCTGCTTCTGCTCCTGCTCCTACTCCTGCTCGACTACCATAAGTTAAATAGTCAAAAGAAGTTACATACGCTTTCATACAAGAGCGAAGAGAACGAAATGCTATAAATATTTTAATATAAATTATTTTAATATATTATATCAATTATTTTTTAATTTGTAAAATTATTTTAGAATTATTATAAATCTTAGGAAAATTTCAAGAAGCAATTTTGTGTTGAATTAGCCCAAATAGTTAATAAAATTGCCAATAGTAATTTTTTGACGTTCAATGCCAGAGAAAATTTTCTTCTTTAGTTGTTAAATATGATGTAAATAAAATTATAAAATGCTAATAAAGCAAAAAATATATTATATATAAGTATTTTCTTTTTTTCTTTTTTATTTAAAATTTAAAGTTGTTGAGATTAGGAAATGCTAGGAGGAAAAAGAGCAAACTAGCTCTTGAATATTATCAAATATTCAATACGCAATTTTTGGATCCTCCTCATAAATATAAAGAATTTTATATTTATATTTTAATAAAATTTTTAATTTTTACAATATATTTTTAAAATATTTTATATATATTTAGATGATGAACATGATGTTGAATCTGAAACAAATAAACAGGTTTGTGACCAAAGAGATTCTAGAGGGGTATGATATTTATTATTAAAGTTTAATTATATTTTTTTTTACTTTACTAATTTTTTTTTTTTTATAAAAAAGGGAAAGAAGTGAAAAGTTTCTAATAAAAGAGATGGTAGAGATGGTAAATAGATACTTTCTTTAAAAGAATTAATATTTTAACAAATTTAGTTTAGAAATAACTTTATTTTCTTTTTTAAAAAGCGATCTGCTTCAAATTGTAAATACAAATATTTTTAAAGTTTTGATTTTTTGACAAATTTATGCTTAATAATTAATAATTTTCTTTTCTTTTTAACTTAAGTGTTTGAGCTATTGGCTCAAATTAGTAAATACAATGTTTTTTAAAATTTTGAATTTTTTGACAAATTTATTCTTAGTAATAACTTTATTTCTTTTTAGTAGCAGTTGTAGTTAAGCCATCGGCTCAAAGTAATAAATACAAACTTTCTTTAAAAGTTTTAACATTTTGATAATTTATACTTAATAATAACTGTATTTTCTTTTTGACAGCAGAAGTTTTGGAAAATTGTAAATACAAATTTTTTTTAATAACTCTTTATATTTTTAACAATTTATTTTGATAAATTTATATTTACTAATTATTCTATTTTCTTTTTATCAGAAATTTTTTTTATTTTTTTTATTATTTTTTTATTATTTTTTTGCTATTTTTTAAATTATTTTTTAAATTATTTTTTTTTTATTCTCAATATACATTTTTTTTTAAATTATTTTTCTTTTTTGTCTTAAAGAATAGAATTCTAAATACTTTAAGTTTACACATTTATTTTGAGTAGCGAGGCCCAGTACATATCAAATATCGGCTGAAGACTTAAATTTTATTTGGGCTATTAAGATACTGACATCCTCATTATACAGCTTAAATACTATTTATAATAATAGTATTAAACAAGTACCAATTTTATGAATTATAACAAATCCATTAATTCTTTTATTTTTAGTATAAAAAATATTAATTTATTAAAAAACATAGAATTTCTTTAATAAAAGTATATTAATTTTATTGTAAAAATCTTATTATTATTTTATCAGATTTATATTTCCAAATGATAATTATGCTGTAAGATATTCTATAGTCAAATTAAGCGAGTATCCATAGCTATGTGAGCATAAGTTTAAATCAATTGCATTAATTCCTTAGATACACAAGGTAGAATTTAGTTCTATGATTATTATTTTATCAAATTTATATTCCCAAATAATAATTGCTTAGAAAGATATCCTATAATTAAATGGGCATAGGTTTAAATCAATTGCATTAATTCCTTAGGTAGAACTTGATTCTGATTTACAAAGAAAAATATATCATTTATGTGTATTGTCAATTGTATACAGGCCACATATTATTGATAATTTATATGAAATATTCAAATGGAAACGCGCGCATATTTCTAATATCAAAATTTTTAATATAAATATTAATATAAGATTTCTGCGTTAGTTTGATAATACATATGAAGGTATAAGTAGTCTTTGAAGTATTTAAGAATCAAAATAAGAATCACTTTTCAGGAATGAATTAAAGATAAACTTATGCAAATTGAAAACTAATTTTAGAAAAAGCAATACTTCATATACTTCCTATTTTCATAAATATTTAAAGAAAAAAAGTACTTCTAAATTATCATGAAATATTTTAATTGCTAGTCAAGTAATATATGCAGATTCAGAAATGATAAGAACTTTAAAAGTTAAAGAATATAATATTTTTATGGTAAGTAATTAATAAATATACCTTATTTAGTTATAAAATACTTTCAGTAAACTAGTATTATATTAATTGATCTCATAGGAACTTTTGAAGTATATTAAAGTAACTGCTTCAGCTCTTATAAGAAATATGTGTGAAATTTTTGTTTTAAATTTTGAAGATAACATTACAAATGTTTCAATAAATAGATTTATACATGATAAAAGCTGAAAAGAATCTGATGAAAAACTAGTAAAAGTTACATTAGATATACTTGATGACTTATGAATATTTCATGATAAAACTTATGGTATAACGCAATATTGCAATATTTATATTATTATTTTTTTTTAAATAAAATTTCATTTAATGATATTTTTTATAGAAGAGATATTTGGAAAATCCCGCTTTTGAAACAAAACTTGTTAAGTCACAAAATGAAGGGACGTATATAGCTGATATAATAGTTCCATTAATTCAATCATCATTAAAAGATCTTTCTATTAGAAAATCTGGTTATATTTCTACAGTAGAACGTCAAAGTATAGCTAATAAAGATCGAAGAGGAGTTGGAAAATAGCTAGATATTATGTTTATTGCTGATTTTCATAATAGAACATATGAATTAATTTATGATGAAAGTTCCTGTATTATTTGTAATAGACAAAAAAAAAAAGATGATCAGGTAAAAACTTGAAAAGAGATGAATGATGGAATGTATTAGGCTCACAAAGGATGCAAACCAGAAAATGATAATTTTAGTATTATTAGAATCCAAGTTGTTGAAAATAAGATGCATCTAAATATCCTAATTTGAGATATAGATGAAATAAATCGTCTTTATAATTTATGAACTGTTGAAATTCCAATTCAACCAAATGATAAGAAAATTATATTTAGTTTTGTTGAAATATTATTGACAATAAGGATTTGTTAATAGTAAATTTTATTCAAATTTTATTTCACTTGTTAAAAATTAATATATTTTTATAATTATAGAATGCTTCTCAAATTAGTTCAGATAGTAATACAGAAAATAGTTCTACAGTATCTTCTCCAAAACTATCATCATTATCAAAGATGAAAAAAAGAAAGTCTAGAAACTAATATTTACTTTTTTAATACTATTTAATAAACTTGACTCTGTATTCAATTTTTAATCTATTTTTGATATATAAAATCTTCTAATGTATGCAAATATTTTATCAAAGTATAGATTTAAATATGAGAAAAGAAAATATTCAAGGATTAATACTTTAACTAGCATGATATTACATTATGAATCTTAAATATTACAATTAGTAAATAATATAAAGTACTACACTAAACATAAATATTAGTAACCTTATTCTATAAAATTTATATAAATTTATAAATCTTAATACTTTGCATTAAAAATATTTTTGATGTATTTTACATTTATTTTGAGTAAAAGATCCAATTTATATCAAATATCAGCAAAAGACTTAAATTTTGTTGTAATGTATAACAAATCTATTAATTCTTTTATTTTCAGTATAAATCGATCAAAAAAATATTAATTTTTAAAAAATATATAATTTTATTGTAAAAACCTTATAATTTTCAATATTATAAAATATAATTTTTTTTTATTATTTTTATATATTATTAATTAACAATTTCTTATACATAGTGTTTGGACTCGAGTCAGAAAAGTTAACTCGAGTCAAAGTCGAATCAAGAAATTTTTAACTCAAAGAGTACTTGAGTTGGAAATTTGAGTCAGAAACTTGAGTCAAACTCAAGTTAAACTCATAATGCGGGCCGAAAAAGTACAATGTAGGCCAAAGTTTTGTGATATTTTGGAGTTGAATTAAAGGAAATTTTTTTAAAAAATTTTTATTCAATGATTATATAATAAATATTAATTATATTATGCTAATAAATGCAGTTTAAGAAAAAGAATTACATGCTATTTATAAATTATAGCATAAATTTGAAGTTATCTCAAGTAATTTTAATTTGAGTCAACTTGAATTCAAGAAAATCTTAATTTGAATCAGAATTTAATTCAAGTTGACTCAAATTAAACGAATACGAGTCCAGTCTTTACTTATATATCATTTTTTATAAAAAAAATGTTAAAAAAAAATTCTTTATAAAATATAAGAAAATGTGTTATAGAATTTCAAAAAATGTATACAAAACTTATTTATAATAATGAAAAAACGTATGCAAATTTTTTATAGGAATGTGTAAATTAATTTTATTCTAATTTAGAATAAATTTAATTATCATGAAAATCTACTAATTTTAAAAGGTATATAAACTCTGTGGAAATTAGACAAGTTATTAATTAATTTCTACAATATACATTTTAATTGAATTTAATTGAAATATTTGATAAATAAGAAATGGATCATGTATATAAAATTTCTTAGTTGTAAATATAATGCATATCCCTTCACTTTGACCTATGTAAATGAGATACTTGAACGTATATAAAGTAATAATTAACCAATAATGTGACCAGAAATAGAAGGTATTTCCTTAAATAAATTTTAAATAATCAGATACATAGTGAGAGTATTTTTTACAATTTACCTGAATGAATAAGCTAATCTTAAATAAGAATAAGTTAGAGAAATTAATAGACAGAGTATTTTAAATACCTTATATAGTATAAATATAGAAGGTTTGCACAATACACATGATAGAGATACTTTACCTTAAATTCATCAATGAGATAAAGGGCTTTATAAGAAGGAGTAATATTTATCAAGCAAAATATTAAAGACAATTAGATAAATATTACAAATATATAAAAAATAATTAGTAATAAGGATAAATTAATAGTAATAAAATAATGAAATACAGAAAAGATTTACACAAAATTTTGATAATTTTAGATGGCAAGATGATATAAATTGATGGATATAATCAAATAAATAGATCATTAAAAACTTATATTCTTTACATTTAACATGACAGTTTTTACTGATCTAAATTACACAAATTTATGCTAAAAAGAGAGAGTACTAAAAAAATACCTAACAAGCAATAATAAAATATTATTGATAATCTACATATAGTAATGTGATTTTTTAATAAAAGGTTTGAGACATTTTTTAATGATATGTTAAAACTACAATTAGTTTTAGAAGAGTGATAGTATAAGTTAAATGACAGCATCAAGAAAATATTCATATATACAGAATAGGAAAGAAATAATCAAATGGAAAAAATTAAAAAACAATGAGAACCTGATGAAAAATGCAATTGAATATATTAACTCAAATGTAATTACAATCAATCAAGATTATTAACACATTCTTAACGAAAAAATATTCATATTAAAAAAGTAGTAAAGAAATAACTGATAACATGCAAGACTATATAAAACTAATTAACAAGCTATAAAGATACACATAGTGTAGTGAATCCTACTGCATTTATGTTAAATAAAATAAAGAAAGGCAATATAGGTTTAGATATTCAAAGGAAATTAATAATTAAATGAGCATATGTAGTAATAGTTAAGGGTAGCCAGAACTAGTAATGGCTAGAAATAATTTATATATAAACTCATATAATAGATTTTAATTTTAGGGATGATACGCTAATATCAATCTAAAGCCAGTATTAAATATTCACACAGCACTGCAATACATTTCTAAATATACTAGTAAAGTCAAATCAAAGTCAGTATTATTTTATAAGATATTCAACAAAATTTTTAGCAATAGTAATTTAGATGATTCATTACTAGGATCAGTATAGAAACTTTTAATTAACAGTGTATTTAAAAGAGATATTTTTGCTCAAAAAACATGTTATTTACTTTTTAATATACTGCTTTACCACTCAAGTTATGTATTTATTAACCTAAATCTCAATGAAGAAGAGCTAAGATAGTTGTATGATATAGGAAGAAGACCAAAAGGAGAGGTATTTACATTAATTAAAGAAATGAGAAGCACAAACTAATAAATCCCTAATACAATACTGAAATTGACTGAAATAATTAAAAGATTTGTTATTATTTATACTATATTTAACACATTATTATACGAGTCGATTGTGAAGTCTACCAACTGAAAAATAGACCTCAACACGTATAGCAACATTTTAGGTATCTGAAGGATAACAATTTATGTTAACAATCCTAAAGTCTTGTTGGCGTCAATAGAATTATCAATGTAAATCACTACAATCAATGTATATGTTTATATATAGGAGAGCAATAATGATAGATTGGGTTTTATATTACGAGTTTAACTAATTAAAGTTATAAGGTAAAAGGTTGGTTTATTAATTAGAGAAATTGGGATCAATATCATTTAATAATTTAGATAAGCTCTTGTTCGCGAACTTACAAAATTAAAGAATAAACAATAAACTAAATTATATTAAAACTATATTAAAATAACTATCTAATAATTAATATTAAGACTATCTAGCTTGATCTCACTTATTGAGTAATTATCTGACTTGTAATTCACTCAAGACTGACTAAAAACTAACTAACTATTGACTAAAAACTAATTGACTGACTCAAAACTGACTTATCACTGACTGACTAAAATACATGAAATTCCTATCCTATTTATACAAAATTTTGGATCTAATTCTATTACTAAATTAAAATAAAGTACAACTTAATAAATTACAGAAACCTTGTAAATATTGTTAACTTAATTAACAAGTTTAACTAAGTAAATCACATTAACTATGTAAACATATTTAATTTCATTTTTTTTTTTTTTTTTAACAATGTAATACTGTCATAAGTTTATTATATTTATGTCAAAATATTACAAATAAAATTAAATAAGAAAATAAAGTTAAAAGTAAAAACAATAAAAGACTAAACTATGACTATCCCCCGTGATTCTATTACAAACCCGTTTAGATTGACCAATCACCAGAACATCTTTCAGAAAAAACCAAAAAATCCATATTTGATGATTAAATCGTCAACAAGATATTCAAATGAAACTGTCAGTACCTATCTAAAAAGTCGAGCCAAAAAAAACCAAATTTTGTAGCTGAAATACACCAGGTAATCCAACTGTTTGATACATTTTTATTGAAGACTTTTATAGTTGTAAGGCATTTGATTTTGACCTTTTTCTTTTCAATCTCATGGAGATGCCATTTTTTCTTTCTTCTTGAATCATTTTCTTGCATCTGGTAACCCAAATATTATTATGGAAAGCGGTAGTGAGGAAGTTGGAAGTATTCACGAGTATGCATTTAGAGTTAGAAGGAGAGAACAACTCCTTTAGAAATAATAACATCTGATTAGGAATAATGCCTTTAGCCAAATGCATATAGGTGATAATGTTAAGTGAAGGGTCCAATAAATCCATGAGTTAATTTTTGATGGAAAAATAAAAGTTGAGTCTATTCTTATTTTTTCCAATTTTGTCTAGAATTAATTTGTGAAGGAAAATTCCAGTGGCTGAGCAGATATCTTTAATTTCCTGAATTCTATATGAACATGTTCACAAGTGATGGTAGTCTTCATTAGACATCTTACAATAAATGCATAGCCAGTCTTTATACAAATCAGGTCGTCTTACTGAAAGGTTATCTATGGTAGGTAGTTCGTTAGTTAGTAATTTCAATTTAAAACCTTTTCTTCTTCTTTGAATGAAAAAAGTAACAGCAGAATTATCCCCCATATTTAAAGAGAATACGGAAAAGGAGGTAGACCAATCAATGTCATAAGAGCAGGTGTGTTAAACTAATTGGAAGTTTCTATTAAGGTCCATAAATGTTGAAAATTGTTTAGCTGTGTTAAGGTTTTTCCAAAATTTCCTGGTTGAAGATTCTATAGGGATTTGATGGAAGCTGAGAAGGAGTTGTAAATCATCACAAGTTGTAAGGTCGAGTAATAAAGGCGATTTAAAACATCCAGCTTTTGCTAAATTATCAGCTATATCATTGTAATGGTCCCCTGAATGACCTTTTACTTTAATCAACTTCACAAAGAGTTATAATTCATTTATTATATGATTAACCAAAATCCAAACAGTGTAATTAGATACTTTTTCACGTGTCCTTGTTGTGTAATGATGATTAAGGTAAAAATTGTTGTAACCATCAATAACTGCTTGACTATCCAAGTAAAATGTTGGCGAAGAGAGTTTTGGATAAGTAATTAGAGTAGTAAGTAAAACAATAAGTTCAGCTCTGGTAGACGATGGGTGATATACTACTGCAGCATTAAAGGAATTTGAGTGGTGGTTATATATTAAATCTGGACAAATCCATCCTAGTCCCATTTTGCATTCTTCTGAAGTTAGGTTAGAAAGAGAGCCATCGGTGTAAAAATTAGGTGTAGTAAGATCTTTACATGAGTGAGCTAGATTAATAAGCTCATTCTGGTATGAAGTATCCTTTACACATTTTTTAATGAGTAAAAAATTTGTTGACTGAATTAGGCCTTCAGTACATCAATCAGTTAGGTAATCTAATGTAAGCAAAGTAGAATCTCTAAAAGTATTTTTCCTCAACAGTTGATAATGATGAGATGCAGTGTAATTTTCAGGGGTTTGTTTCATAATAAATGAGGTCTTTTTGAGTGGGTGAGTAATACAGATTCTTTCAACAACTATAGCAGTAAGAGCGTTGTAGCCTTTGATACAAGTTGCTTGTTTAATAGGTCTACCAAAGATTTTTCTTAGGTGATTGGGTGGTTTCTTGCAGAAGTTTAATAGAGCTTTATCATTAAAATTACAGCCAGGACATTGAACAATTAATCTATTATTATAGTCTAGACTAATGTCTGCGTGAGGGTCAGCTTTAATAAAATGTTGAACGAGAATGTTATTTTGGTTTTTCATTTTTCTGAAGATTCTTCCTATGATGATCACATCCTTAGCGGGGTGGTGAATAGTCACAATTTTTTTTTTTAAATCATTTAAATTAATTTCTATACTAGGGCTATCTATATAACTATTATTTATATCATCTAATCTAAAATGACTGTGTACTAATCTATTATTTGTACTATTTATTAATAATTTTTTTTCTATTATATAATATAGGTTAGGAGTGTGGGTAGTATGTATGTAATTGTATATATTTCTTTGAGTAATATCTCTCCAATTTAGTAGATGAGAACCATTGATGTCTAAAAATTGATCTATAAATAATAATGAATATTTGTGGAGGATATTACTATAGTTTTTTAATTCATTAGCATTAAGTATAAGGTTCAAGAACATTGAGCCTTCTTTGATCTTATTAGCTAAAAATTGATTTGTAATTACGGAGATGCCTATGTTATCATGATTTAGTAAGCTCAAGGTCGCTCCAATAATATTTCTGCAAGATTTAGCATCAAATTTTTTGTCCCATTGATTTCAAATTGAATTGATAAAGGAGTGCTGTAGAATACGATTTTAACTGTTGTGTCCACAGGTCATTCAGATTGTAAAAGACACTACCTTTGAATAAACAGTCAGGAGTAGTGGAAGTCATTGACAAGTTGTGTTTGACCATCCTTCTTAGAAGGCCAGCGATTTTGTTACACACATTGAAGGAGAGAGAGTGGTTTGTAGGCGATATTCCAATAATGGAAAAAGTACCATATTGAGAATATATATGAGTTGTTTATCAGTAAGTGGTTTCAACTTAAAGATTGTAGTGAATTTGGTGATAGTGTCTTTGGTTTGTATTTTAACGAAGTTTTTGGAGTTAAATATATTAATCCAGACCCCTAGGAAATGAACTGAGCCAAATTCTGGTTTAATATCAACTATACTAGATCCAAATTTGATGGGTATTAGTTGTGGCATTGTAACAGTATTTGTTAATAATTATGACTTTGATTTATTGATAGCAGCTTTAGTAATGGTGTAGAATTCATCAGCTACTTCTAGTATGTTTTTCAAGTCTTTTTTTGAATGTGTAAGCCAGTTTGAATCATTTATATAACCTAAGGCAGAAACTTGTGCTGATAAAGAGGATGAGATCATATCTTTAACATTAGAAATCCAAGAATGTTCTATAGTATACCCTTTTTTCAGATTATCTATTTCACACAAGAGAGGATCAAAATAAATGCACCATAGTAACGGTAATATTACTTCTCCTTGGTCGATACTGATTTTGACATCATAGTAATCAGAAAGGCCATCTTGTGTGAGAATAGCATTTTTCCTATTTGTGAACAGATTAATAATACAGGAGATACAATTTTCTGGAATTTTTAATCTTCTAAGTGCCAATTTGAGAATGTTGAGATCCATTCTATCGTAAGCTTTAGACAAATCTTGCAGAAGAATCTATAAATCTTTTTTATTTTCAATGGCATCCTCAATTATTAGATTCATAATTTTTATTGGGTCCTCTGTTGAACCTTCAGGAAGACCCGCATAATTGTTTCCTTTAAGGACATTATGTTTAGCAAGTATTCGAGACAGACGGTTAGTAATAATCTTAACAAAAACTTTTCTTGTAATATCCAATAACATAATAGGATGAGTTTTTGTTATGTCGCAATTCCAATCTACTGGTTTAGGTATTGGGTATACATAGGCTATCTTCCATTCTGATGGTATATCATTCATTTCAAAACACATTTTGATCAGTTTCTAAAGTAGCTTGTGTGTGTTGGACCCTAAGTGTTTAATCATCTCGTTATGGATTCCTGAAGGACTAGCGGCTTTATCATTCGGAAGTTGAGAGATTACTGAGGATAATTTTTCAATAGTAGGAGGTTACATGAGGTTGGTAAACCAAGTCTTATCAATGTAATTTTTTGGTTAATATTGGTCAATCCATCTTCCAAAAAGAGAAGTAGCAGGTGAATCAGGAATGGCAAAGTTTTGAAAATGTTTATTAACATGTTCTTTGATAAGATGTGGATCATTAATTAAAGAACGCTTTCCATCTACAT
>CAJVPQ010003016.1:0-12108 GCA_910591825.1 Funneliformis caledonium
TATATTATTAGTTTTTTAAATATTATAAAAGATTGTATATAATGAACTTAATTAACTTTATTATTATTTAAAAACTTTTTCTTATACATATTTATAGTAAAATTAATATTTTTTTTTAAAAAAATTATCATTGTATATAAAATTAAAAAATTTATATCAAATATAGATTATTAACTTTTTTTAAGATAAAAATTCAAAACTTATTACTTTTAAATATGAATAAATAATTGGATTATATAAAAATAATTATAGAAAAATAGATATTAGTCAAATTCTTAATATTTTAAAGTATACAATCAGAAGTAATATAGGAATGCAGATATATTTTTAAGCAAAAAAATGAAGTAATCAATTTCTATTACTTGATGATTATAACTGTAAAATTTTAAAAGAAATTATTATTATTAAAAATAATAAATCTTTAGCTATTAAAATATACAAAAATTTTTAAAAACAACTTTTCAAAAAGTTTAAGTTATAAAATTTTTTTATTTTTTAAAAACTATATAAATTTAGTATATTAGAATCAATAGTATTTCAACTTATTTTGCTATATGTAATTAAAATTTAAAATTAATTTAATTTACTTAAATAATAAAAAATTAAAATAAATTAATTACTTTAATTTTAAAAGATTTATTTAGTAAAATATCAAATAGTTATAAATAAGAAGTTAATTTATCTGAAATAATGATTAATTTAGTTTTTTAAATAAAATTATCGTAATTTTATATGTAAATAAAAAATTCAATATCTTAAAATTATTACTTTGATTTATATATTTTATTCAAATATTTCCATCTACTAAATCATTTCTTTTTAATTTATTTAATCTTTTGAATTAATATAAATTATAATTCTATTAAAAAATTCTTTCATAGAATATTTACAAGTTTTAATATAATAATTAGTAGTAATTTTATTTTATTTACTACAGTCAGAACTCAATATAATGAACCTTCTATTCAGGTAATTTTAGATTATTATACCAAGTATTCAATAAATTAAATATTCTTGTTATACTAAATCTAATATGCAAATTTTTTATAAATTCAGCTTACTAAATATATTAATCTATAATAATTAATAATTTTGAGACATGTTTAAATTTAATATGTTGTAACCAGATTGGATTGACGAACATAACGCAGTATATTGTAGATCTAAATGTCAAATATATCAGATATATTTGATATATCAGACATATTTGACATATCAGATATATTTGATATATCTGACATAATGAATATACTGAATATATTAGACATATTTGATTTATTTGTTATATCCATCTATATATTAAATTTAGTATAAATAGAGAATAATAAAATCATATAAACTTTAGTTTGCTTTTAGTTTTACTTTTAGTTTCCTTTTAGTTTTATATTATATACACCTTCAGTAATTGTTAGAGATGCCTAGCCTAATCTTCGTATTTAGTACTTTAATTCTTTTACTTTTTCTTATTTTTTTATTTCTTATTTCTTTATCTTTTATCGTGAATAAATATATTATTATATTCCTGAATTAATTGAACTATCTTGCTTTTAGTTTTGTTGAGAATACACCACTATGTAAATAATAAATTTTAAATTAAACTAAATTAAGTTATTATATAAACTTAAAAGAATCACCACTTGAACATTCCGTCTAATTGTCACAATTTGTAAGGATTGCACATTAATAGTGTAATACTATTATGCCTATATATTACCAGCTTTATTTACAGTATGTTCGTAAAATTAGATAAATTTCTATTCGTAAATTAAAATTTTATCTAATTTTAATTGAAATAAAGATTCTGATTTAAATCATAAGATTTTTTTTCTAATTCCCTTTAAAATCTTTGATTCTTCATTAATAACCTCATAATTTTCTGGTGGAAAATTTTGAAAAGTAATTAACTTTTCAATGCTATTTAATATATCACTTAAAGAAATATTAGGAATCAATTCATTATCGTTATCTTGAGCTATTTTTGTATTATCTCTTGATTACACAATTTCAATAATTTCATCATCATCTAATAAAATTTTATCTTAACTTAATTTATCAGCATTTATATATTCTAATGCAAATAAAATATCATTATAAGGCAGTTTCTGTATAGCATAATTTAAATTATTTTTATCATTCTCTTTATTAAAATCTAATTTTGTATCTATATCATGCTTATTTTCTAGTGAAATTATATCAGTTTTTAACCAGCAATTTTTAATAGTGACAGGATCAACTTGATTCCATACTTTAATAACAAATTCAATAGTATTATGAATGTTAATAGAAGTGATAGGAGTATTTAATTCTTATAATAAATCATATTATTTGATTCTATTTTCTACCAATAATTTTCTGTACTTGATCTTAATAATAATAAAAAGAAGTTAATAAAAATGCTAAAATATAATTTTAAATATAAATTTAAAATACTTATTCTAAAAGAATTAATAATTTTTGACCTAAAGGTTATAAATGTGAAATTGTATTAGACGGTAAATAATATATCTCAATATTACTAAAGATAGATAACTCATGCTATTTACTAAGTATTAGTGCATTATTAACTAATGATAAAATTTTTTTACAATAAATACATATTAACCTATTTAATTTTTTCAGGTAATCAAACCAAATGGATTATTGCATCTAAGCAGTTTTGTTCTAATAATATTATACAGAATTTTCAACAGATACATTATGTAATGAATGAGGATTTGTATTTATAAATAAATAATAACTTAAGTTTATTATTACCTGTAGTATTATATGTTAGCAAAATTATTACTCTATTTTTCAATTTTTTAGTACTGGCTATAGACCCTTGTACAAGAGTTTTTGATGATTCTAATTGCTAAAATAATGTTAAAAGAAATAAAATTGTAAATAAATAAAACCTTTTAATTAATAATAATAATAAATATTAATAAATTTAAAATATCTATTTCATTACAGTTATAAATGTCTTTTAAATTATATTCAGATAATTTTCAGCAATTATTTATTTATATTCATCAATTTTATCTAATAATAGATTACTATTAGCAGCTTCATCTGATTTAATATATGAGCAGATATTATGACTGGATATTGATCTTAATGATTATAGATCTACAATTGTGTAATGAAATACAAATATCGATAATGTCAAACATATTTAATATGTCTAACATATTTAATATAGCTAATATGTCTAACATATTAGATATGTTTAACATAGTTAATATAGTAGATATAGTTAATATAATTGATATAGTTAATATAGTTAATATATTAGATGTGTCAAAATATGTAATAGAATAGATATAAATACAACCTCTTTTGTCCATTAGAAAGATAAGACTGATGGCTATATAGAACCTTTCTCTTATAAAAGATAGCATAACGCTACTTTTCTCTTCATGTATTTTTGTTAGCTGACGTAGGTAACCAATCCAGAAGATAGTAGTTAAGAGGCAACCAGGTCTATCACATGACATTACAGTTTTAGAGGCAACTGGCCTATCATGTTACATTATAGTTTAGAGGTAACTGGCCTATCGCATTAGTTTTTCTTTTCTCTTTTATTATTTTACTCGTAAATAAATACATTATTTTACCAATATAACTTACTTGCAATCAGTTGAATCACTGCCTGATGTAACTGTATAAATACTTTTAATAACTAGTCTGACATAAAACTTGTAAACCGTTAAAAGAATACTGCTCAATTAAAAAGAGTCAACCCTCTGATACCGCGTCTAACAGTTACAACCTAAAAAGATTGTACGTTAACAATATTATTTCTTTTTTTAAAATTTATCAGCTAACCTGCAGAAGCTATAAATCTAATAATACCAAATTTATTTACAAACTGCTTAGCTTTATTTTGTAAAATATCACCCTTTAAAGTTTACTTTGTGACTAAAAACTAAGACATCCAAATTCTAATAATATCATTGATTTCTTTATACATAGATTGCTTAAAACATTTTCTTTCTAGTTTTGAACTTAAAATAGATAAATATTCTAATTTTCTTTTTAGAATATCACTAACTATATTAGGCTTAACATTATAATAATAGTATTTGATATAGAAGGATTATCAGATTTTTTTTGACAAAACTCCTATTTTTAAGCTATTGATAAAGTAATACACTTATTTTTATTATTTGTAAATATAATGGTAATAGAAAAGTTAATAAAGGAATAAACTTATAATTATGATATATTTAAGTAATGTCTGTTATCTTACTATATTTGGTAAAGATTGATAAAAATTAATATATAGAGTAAAAAAATTTTGTATAATGATGATCAGTATATAAAAAATTAGTATGACTAATCACGAATAAATACATATAGTTAGTTTATAGCTAGACTTCAATATAGTAATATTACAAAATTTATAATAAAATCAGTATATAATGATAATATTAATTATAAATGAATTTGATTTAAGAAAAAATTCATTATGAGCTAAAATCATTTTATCCTGAATTGTTCTATTGAATTCTGACATTATATAAGTTAAAATAATAATAAAATTTGATATTTATATTCAGTTAATAATATTAAAACAGTTTTAATATTATGTTATTTAATTATTATAATATTTGGTAAATTAAATAGTATTAGAATTTTATTTATATTTATATTAAGAATAATAAATACTAATATTTTTTTCTGCGAATAAAATATAAGATAAAAATTTATTTTATTATTTAATATAATTTTCTGAAATCTTTAAACAATTATTGCTTTTTTTTATTAACTAAATTATAATAGGTTATAAAACTATTAACTTATTTTTGTGAGAATTTTGCATTTATTATATTTAGATATACTTTTTGAAATAATTGTTATTTAGTTAATAAATATACTTTATTTGAATAAACTACTTTTAATTAACGTTAAAATTCTTTAAATTAATTTATAAATTTAGTTTTAAGTTAAAAGTATTTTAAATCATACTTATATTTAAGGGTTTTATTTTTTATTTATTTATAAAATTAAATGATTCAATATTAAATTTATTTACAATTAATCATTTATTATATTTTTTCAAAATAAAAAATTATTATTAATTTTATTATATTAGTTATATCATTTTCTTTTATTATAATATTAGTATAATATGTTTAAAAATTATTATGAATTATATTTCTAAAATATTAATAATATTTTTTTAAATATAATTTTTATATAAGTATAAAATTTTTTTGAAATTTGTAAAAGAAATTTAATAAAATAAAAAAAAAATATTATATTTAAATATTTTTTTAAAATTGTATTTATTTCTTTAAATAAATAAAATTTTAAAAGAATTTTTAATAATTACTAAAATTCTAATTAATAAATATGAATATTCTTCCTAATCAAGAAATTATATAGCAATTATTCTAAAATATAAATATTATAAATATTAATTTATAATTTACTAATTATTGATAGAAAATCTATAATTTATTTCTAAGTAAAATTTCCTAATTAGACAGATTTTTATTATAAATTCTACAAAAGTTTTCTCAATCAAATTTTTTATAATGTAATATAAAATTATAAAAATTTAAATTAATAAAACTAAAACTTTATGAATATTTAAAAAAATTTCAATTTATGTATTCTCGCATTTTTTACTTTACAGTATTTATAAATTTTTATATAATTTATATATAGTAAAATTTTAGAATTACATATTTTAATTATACAAAAGCTTTTTTTTAATATATATAAACTCTTTTTTTGTTTATTTAAGTAATTATAATAATATTAATAAATAATATATAATTATATTTAATAATATATTAAAATAGTAACAATTTTAAAATAAAAATATTTATGCTATTTTACTAAACATTATAAGAAAAATAAATTCAAAATATTTTAAAAATTGATTTCCTATATGTAAAAATTATTTTATTATATAAAAAGTCACATAAATATGTATTATATTATTTATTACATTATTTATATACTTAATAATAATTAGTAATATAATTATTTATATTATATATGTTTATATATATTATAAAGTAATTAGTTATATAAAATTTAATTAGTTTAGCCTGTTATACAAATAATTTATACATTGTTAACGTTAAAAATTTACTTTAGAAAAAATAATTTACAAGGTCATTAGATTTAATTTTATATAAATTATATTAAGGAAGATTTTGAAAACATATTGCATTGGAAAATCAGGCTAATTTAGTTAATTTGAAGGATTTACAAAATTCACCTGATTCGCCTATTTCTCCTGTTTCCTTTGTATTTTCTATACAGCCTGTTTATTCTGTTTATTCTATTTTGCCTGTAATTTTCTTAATGTCTGTAATTTAATTTATTTCTTTTTATTATTTTTATAGTTTATATTATTTTTATTATTTTATTACGTTTAAGTATATTTTTATTAGAATATATAGTTAATTTATAGCGTAGCAAGTAGTTAGCTGTAGTAAATTCATTTTGTACAAATAGAATAACTTTTTGCTTAAGTTGTAAATTAACTCTTCTACAAGTTTATTAACTCAGTTATAAGTTTTTAAACTCATTTGTAAATTGCTTACGAATTTTAAGTTATAAATAAATAAAGAAATCAATTTAAATTTATACAAGTTTACTTTTCCTTCAACGTTATCTTTCATTTAAGATTGTTGTGATATAATACACTAATTTACTATTAAATTCATCATTACAAGTTTGACTAATATATCTTAAATTCTAAGACGTGATAAATTGCTGAGTTGATTTAAATATAACAGATACTTGTAGAACTTAGAGAAAATCCTAAGGAAACTTTAACGTGTAGAATCAACTGTTGCAGCCTTTTAACTTAGATATTAAGATAACGAAAATGAATCTGGTGACAACATGATGATTATTGAAAGAATAAAGTAAAATTCATAAAGTTTATATTTATTTAAAAAAAAAATAATAATATAAAATATCACTAAGGCAACACAAAGTAGTAAACATGGTTTACATATCCCGGCCGGGTTAGTAAATCGTGATTCTAGAATTTTTTTTTTTTAATATTTATATAGTTAGCCAATAAAATAGCTTATATTTAATGTCATGTGATAAATCTATTACTGCATTGCATATACGTACAAGTATTTAAAATTGACTAAATTGCATACATAAAAGACTAAATCACAATATAAAACGCATATATAGCATATATACAGTATAAAAAATTGAAACTTTATCCTATTTTACGTTTCCTTTACCACTAACGCCTTGCTTTCACCTTAGATGTTTTTTTGAAATATTAGTATTGCCACTACAAGTACTGCAATATGGGTGTTCACCTGTTGTTACCTTAGTAACATTGAGACTGCCACATTTGAAACAAACGTCTGGAAAGATACCAGCTAAATAATATAGCTTCTCGACTTGCGATGCACAGGATCACGAGTTATTAATAAAGACTTTTAAAAATATTTCACGAATAGAATTCTCCTCTTTCTCAGCCTCTTTTTCTTTAGGCTCTTCTTCTTCGTCATTATCAGACTCTTCCTCATTATCTGAGTCTTCAGGTTCATTCCGTTCATTTTCGTCATTATCTTCCACGTCTGTAATTTCCTAATCGTCAGCTTCTTTATCATCATTCTCTGTATCATTTGTATCATCGTCTAATTGTTTAGGTGAGACAGCCATTGCTAGATTACACATGTTGTGGAACAACATACCACAAGTATAGAAGATTGTATCTAAGAATCTTCGCAATGTTGTCTTATCTTTTTCTGTGAGTTTTTTTGTGCTGAATAGGAGACGTGGCTTCTCACACTTAGCGCAATTTATGGTGATGCCAATATTCTTTGCTCAAGCGGCAGAAGGGCAAAATGGCATTGTATGTTTTGCAGATTTCGTTTTGTCTTTCTTTTTCGATTTAGTATTTTTAAGCGATGGTCTGTGATTTTCTGTTGTTTCCTTACCATACAGTTCTTCAAATGACTTGTAATGCATGTCCTCTCTAGGCTCTGGGTCCGGAAGATGATGTAATTGCTCAAAATCTTCTGGTGAACAACGAGGAGGACGGCAAATAGTACAAGATGGTTCATCGCATTTTTTTATTATAAAAGAATAGTGCCTTGCCGTATAGAAATGTTCAAGGAACTTTTGTAGAAGTGGCTTTAAATAAAAGATAAAAAATTTAATTGAGTTTTTTTTATATTCAACAGAATTACTTTATATTTACCCTCCGTTTTATATGTTCTATAATACAGTCTTTATTAGTAATACTATCATCCACGAGCTGAATCATTTCCCAGAATCTCTCTATTTCTGTCTCTGATGCTGTGGTAAATGTTTTGAAAGGCTCATCTTTAAGAAACTGACGATCAAACACACTACGAACTAAACTAATTAGAGCCTGAAGACTTGCAGCTAGATCTATCTTCAAAGTAGAATTCTCCTTGGCAGTTTTGCGAATTTCATTTATTGTGCTGCACTTGCTCATTAACCTCTCTGAATCATTACTCATTTCAGTTCGCATCATATCAATGCTCTGTAATCCTAGGTTTAGAATTGACATTATACGTTCAACAGGGTTTTTCCATGAATGCTGTGGTGGAGTTTGAACAGCAACAAAATAATCAAAGTCCAGTGCAATAAAAAGACAAATATTCGAAAGCTGAACATGAGCATATGTGTAATGGTGATCTGGTCCACCATCCGTATAGAGACACAGTACAGGCTTGTTAACAAGTTCTTCTTTAAGAAGAATATAGTACAGTTCTGTTGCATGTCGGAGAGGTAAGGAAGGTTGAAAGATTGGATCTTTTAACTCAATATATACCTTTTCTGCATAGAAATCACCATTGATTGATTCAGGTATATTGCATATCATTGCTATACTTGGTATAATTCCTGTTTTAGTGAAATCATGGTCAGCAACTGTAAATGTGGTGTCCTTGCTGATTATGACTTTTTTTCCTCTTTCTACTGTAGCAACGGAAAATCCAGGCTCTCCAACTTTGCATTGATGTTTGTCATCTAAAAAGATCAAGTTTGTGATCTTTTTAAACTTAACGGCAAATTCTTTCTTATATCTAAATAATGCTAATGCATAGTGGACATCTGGATGGAAAGCTCGCAGTTAGCATGTTTGGACCATAAACTTTAGAGGCAATAGACCAGTGAATTGCAAACTACTAAGTCACGTTGGACTCTTAGACCAGAATTGCAATCATAACCACTGTGAACTAGGAATCAGTGTTTCAAATGAGTGTTCACGTTTAATTTGACATAAAAGATCATTCACTGAGATTGCAGTAGCAAGATGCACAACTGTGTCATGTCTGCGCTTATCTACAGCAGTTACAGCATCTGCTGCTTTTCCTGCAAGAAACTGAGCTGCGATTTTCCAAAAGGCATCATATTTTCTGGATCTTCCGCTTTCATGATCACGTAAATCAATAGTAATTTCCGAGTCTCTAAGTTCTAAAGCAAGCTTAACACGTTCATCGGCTTTGGCATCGTTTGTGGTATTAGCCGCAGAAACGTCACCTGTTAACATTCAGTAGATTGTTCGAAGTGTTGATGACTTGACTTTTAGAAGAAGTAGATCACAGGTATATTGGTAATTTATTCGCATTGCTCTTGTGTGATAACGAGGCATATCGGCTTGCAATTCGCTCACAATACGGGTATTTTCTTGTAGAGTTATAATTTCATCAGCTTGTTCATCAATTTTCCATATTGATATTACGTTAAAAGAGTTATTCCCAGAATTAAATCAGTATTCTCCAATTTTGAAGGAAAATGCATAGGACAACCTCTGGATATAACGCATCCTTTGCCTATAAACCAAAATTTTCATAAGTATATACTAACAATCATTAACAATTTTAATGCTATTCTATTTACTTACACAGGATCATTTGGTAGATATTCTTCAATATCAATTGATTTCCATGATAGCAAATCGGTGAGTAGGCTTTTGAGGGTATTATATTTTGTTTTGTCAACAGGTATTACCCAAATATTTTTCTTATAAACTTTTACTGTGACAGCTTTACCAATGGATCGTACAGGAGTTTTGGATGCATGATTTTTAGCAGTAGTAATACGCTAGCATTGCAGGAATCTGACATAACTTGAAATAGCAATGATGAAATGGTCAAATGCATCACGAAGCCAGTTAAAATTCGCCATTAACATCCATGATGATGTAGTATATGGGGCAAGGGCTTGACAATACAAATTGAGTTCATTTGTATCAAAGGATTTTTATGACTGCTTGTATGATTCGGGATCTGCGCGGCCAAAATCTCATGAAAAATCTCAGGTATATAATAAATACGTTCTTAGAGTTTTTCATGATTACACATGTCAATATACCAAATTATTTCAACTAGACTAACAATAAATTGTTTTCCTTGTGTATTAGCAAGTGATTGAGTGAACCATTCTCTATTATGAAGATAAACCCAATTAACAAGATCAGAGTGTAATGTTTGCTTGCGATTTGCTTTTCCTGACTGTGAGAAAGTTGGCAAGTATAGCTGGGTTTGACGTGCATTTTGCATCATAATCATGAAGCTGTTCCGTTATGATATCATGTCAGGTATTATACTGGTATCATTTTTGAGCCGATAGTATATATATATACCCATACTTGATGTAAGTTCTATAATGCCACAATCAGAGCTAACTTGAGTTGCAGTTGACACTGGTGTTTCACTTAATTCAACACGTTCTATTACTTCAGAAACTTCTATGGTAATACCACTTTTAGGTGATATTTCTTTAGTTATAAGCTTTACAAAGAAATCTTTTACTGTTATTTCATAGGAAATAGGATAGATATACCATCCATGAAGAACTTTTGGCCCTTTAGAGATGCGAATATTTGCAAACGGCATTTTTGCAAATTTGTTCTAACGCGTTTCTTACTAAATTTTAATTAGGTGTGCGATCATATAGGCGTTATATACATCATAGCTCTTTACGAATTACTTGATTTGGTTAATGAAGTGTAATCAATTGGCAAAATTAGGATTTTTTTTAACAATTATGTTCTTTTTCAATTTTATATACACAAATTGCATTCTTTCAATTTATAATACATTTTAGCAATTGCATTCTTTTTTTAAAGAGATTTTAAATGCTAAATTTTATTGAATATTTAATATATTTAATATTAACGTACATATTTGAATACTACGATATTATAAGTTTATAATAATGCGCAGTAAAAATATTTTAATATATGAAATTTTTGGCAAGTAGTCAGATTGTAAGACTTTAGATGTTAAATATTAAATTTTATTGGATAAAAAATTTTTTGATTTTAAAAATAAAAACCTGGGTAGCTGGGTCACACAAATCCAGATTTAGATATGAAAATCATAAATCCTACTTTGTGTCATCTTATTTAAAAAGTTAAAAAAGTTTCAGACTGTTATAAAATTCAAAATTTTTTACTTTACTATTATTAATAGTTTGAATGTATAATTAAATGGAAATCTGAAGATATTTAATACCTAGCAAATATTTTTTTAAAAATAAATAATAAATATAAAAATAATTTTTTTAAAAATTAAATTTTCTAATAAATTAGTATAATAATATTTCATAAAATGATTTTAATAGCAAAATCAAGTATTACGAAATTGAATTCTTATAAAATAATTTAATAATAAAATTTATATTTATTTTATAATAGCAAAATTTTAAAAATTATAAAATAATAATTTTATAGTAAAAATTTTAAATAATAAATTTTAATATCGTCTTATTAACACTAGTCAAAATAGTCCAAATCAGCTAAAAATCGGATGGCCGATTTTAGGCCGATTTGAACTATTTATGGCTGATTTGCCATATTTTCTAATCGGCACAAACAGGTGCCAATAGACGCCGATCGGCCCCAATCGGACATGACCATTCAGAACTTAAATTCAACCATAAATCAGCCTAAAACTGGCCTCAATTCAGCAATAATTCAGATATCGATAGACGCCAATCGACTCCAATCGGACATAGCTATTCAGATTAAATTCAACCATAAATCAGCCTAAAATTGACCTTAATTCAGCATCATTCGGCATTAATTCGAAACTTAAATAACATAAATCAGCTTAAAATTGACCTCAATATAGCATCATTTAGCATTAATTCAGA
>CAJVPQ010003017.1:0-12095 GCA_910591825.1 Funneliformis caledonium
GCTCATAGTTCAAAAGAAAAGATGATAGAGAAAATTAGAAAACGTTTTTATTGGCCTCAAATGTTTGAAGATATCAAAAACTATGTACAATCATGTAACTCTTGTCAGAAAAGAGGAAGAGCCTCAAGAATAGAACCTTTACATCCTATCCCTATAGGATAACCTTTTCATCATATTGAAATAGATTATGTTGAACCTTTACCAGTTTCAAGTAAAGGAAATAAGTATATAATCGTTGCTATGAACTATTTAACTAAGTGATCAGAAGCTAAGTCTGTAAGATACAATGATGCAAAACAACTGTACAATTCGTGTATGAAGATATAATTTGCCAACATAAATGTCTTGGAGAAATACTTACCGATTGTGGTACTCATTTCAATAATCAACTGTTACATGAATTACTACAGAAATTTGAAATACCTCATAGAATGTTAACATCATACCATCTATAGACCAATGGATTAGTTGAAAGGTTTAATAGAACTTTAATAGAAGCCTTTGCACGAACTGCTACCAATCACCAAAGAGATTGGGATCATTTTATTACCCCTGCACTTTTTACCTATTGTACAAATGAACATTCTGTTACAAAAATGACATACTTTTTCCTCGTATATGAACGAGAAGCTAAATTACTAATGGATAGTACAGAAATAGAGGAGGAATCCCTCTTGCTCAACCATGTGGAAAAACAATTAGATTAGCTGCCAATTATTCATAATACTGTTCAACAAAATTTGCAAAAAGAACAACAAAAACAGAAAGATTAACATGATGAAAAATTAAAGAAAATTGTGTCATATAAAATAGGTGATCAAGTTTTGTATTATAAAGCGATGTTAGATAAGCAGTGGTCAGGAAAACTAAACCTAAAATTAAAAGGACCATACTATATATATGACATAATTGGAAATGGAGCTTACAAGATTAAGGAATTAAATGGAAAAGTCCTAAAAATCCTCGTGAATGGAAGTTTATTAAAAATCTATATAAATAGAGTAGATATTGATTGAACTTCACCCTTTTCTTCAAATTTAAAATGGAACTATATAATCAAATTTTAGCAGACTTGCAACAAACTGACCCACTTTATCCAGATATTTTATCTCCTTTTTATCAGCACAACGATACCGCTTTACAATAAGTGAAATCTCTATTTCGACAACTAAGAAAAGCAAAAAGCTTAAGAAATCGAGTCAAAATACTAATAGTCCTCTGGTATATAGGAAAGGCTATTGAAACTAAGATTGAATCACTAACTGAAAGAACTCAATGTATGAACATTCTCTCACCATACTACCAAAAAGTAGTTGTATAAGTATATTACCTATATGAATTAATTAGAATAGACCAAATTGCTTGAACTAAGCATACAACTATAGGAATGCTCTCTCGTATTAATTGTAAATAACATCAATGGCTTGTACAAGAAGCTAGTACCATCGCAGGAGCTCAGATGTTAGAGGAGGAAGTTGTTAGTGATAATCCGTTTGCGCTATCAAATAACTACGCCAACTAACGTCACCAATGATCATTAGGAAAATCGTGATCATCATTTTTACTAATTTCATTGCTATCACGGTTATCGTTGTGATAATTATTTTCTTTATTATTATGTTTATCATTATTTTATTTAATATATTTATTTTTATAGTTATATTTACTTTCAATATTATATTTATTATCTCTATCTTATAATTGTATTTTATATAAATATCCTGTATTGTCGCCTTGACAAACCAACAAGTTTCAATCGTATAATTAATAAAGTATAATCTTAACAACATAAAATCTATATCTTTGCCAATATCTATTTCCTTAAAACCTAAATCATCAATAAAGACGACCTGACCCTTCAACTTAAATAAATTCATGTTTATTTCTTTCATAATTTACAACTTAAACTCCCTGTTAGCAAATAGCTTTGTTATCCTAATGACATAGTGTTTAGGCTTAACAATGCTTATTTCTTTATTATCAGTTTTTACATCTTTATCATTAATAACAAAAGATATAGGCAAAATAAAAGGAAGAGAAGATGACTGTATTAGCATTGATAGCACTGTAACAATAAGCTCAACACAAATTCAATATAAATACTTTACAATTTAGATAAATATGAACATACTATAAAATTTTGCAATATTATCCAATTTATATTGATCTGATTCTTATTAATATCACAAATACAGATTCTAATTGCTTTAATTCTTCTTTAGTATCTATTTTAAATGAGTAACTATAATTTTCTATTTTAATATATATTATTATTATTATTATTTCTAGTAATTAGTGCTTTATATTCTTTAGTTTCTAAATATTCTGGATTTTTATCAGTTTTTTTTCTACATATATTACATATTATTACAAATTCATTTAATTCTAATAATTCAATTAATTTTTTGGAATTTTGGTAAGATTTTTATTTGTATAATTCTTCACTTTATTTGATTTTTTCACTTAAATAAATTTCAAATTTTGAATATTAACATGTATTTTTATATTTATTATCATCTATTAATTTATTTTGTAAATTATATAATTATTTTTTCTAGTTATTAATACTTGATATTGTTCATGTTGTAAACATTATCAGTTTTTTTTTTACAAATATTGCAAATCATTGTATCTTCATTTAATTCTAATACTTCAGTTAATCTTTTTGGAATTTTAAATAAATTTGTTGATTTTGCTTCATAAATATTATGTTTTGAATGTTGACAACTTTTTATTTTTGATATTTTATTTAGCATTAATTGATATAATGAGTTTACAAAGTAACTTATTAATATTTACAATATTTTTATTTATTTCTGGAATGTCTATTTCATAAATTAAATTTTTAATATTATTAATATTTGTAATAATATATGATTTATATATAAAATGTTCAAAAAGTTGACTCAAAGCTAACTTTTGTGTTATTTAAAATTTTTTTGTAATATTTTTATATTATATTCTACATAAACTAAAATATCAAATATTATGGTTGGCATAGTTTGACCAAGCCATTTATGGCTTTGCCCAAATCTTAGAATTCTATAAAATTAATTTATTCTGTAATTTACTTAATTATTTATTTCAGCCCTAAGCTAACTTATTTATAACGCCTAATCTTTGATTTACTGTACTGTTTATAATCACGTTTTACATGATTTAAAATATTGTATTTATTGATTTGTAGAGTTCGCCCGATCATATGCTGTATTGCCCGAAGCTTTTAATTTAGGATCGGCCGATTTTACAAGACAGTGAGCATGGTGCGACCTTCGTACTTATCATTGTAAAATGAATTTTTTCAATACAATATAAATTAACTAATGTTGTCGTCGTCAATTTTAAAGTGTAAAAAAAAAGAGATGGAGAATTTATCAAAATTTACACGCAATTCGTTTCTATCTCATTACACTTTTGTTGAGAAATTATTGATTGTTTCTTATATCCTTGAATGTGCCATAAATGTCATTTCAGTCTTCTATATGGTTATTAGTTTAAAAACATTACGACCATTGGTTATATTAATTCTTGAAGTTTATTTTAAAACATCCGGAATTGTAGCAGTATGTTATAAATAATTTTTCATTTTTTTATTCTTAGGTGCCATATTTACCTAAATAAAATTTAAATGATTTGTATAGTTACAACAACGATCAATATTACATGGCATCATATATTTCTTTCTTAGGATTATTAATATTGGCACAGTGTTATTAATCACTTTAAGAATTGTTATAAGGTGTATAAATGTCGTTTGTCTTGATTTCGCAGCACAAGATGAAGGATTGAAAGAGTTAAAGGAGTTTATTTTTAATTATCTTGTTACTTGGGTTATTTTGTATTCGACATTTACTATTTATCAATTAATCTTAGTCATTAATATGTGGAAAAGAAGGTATGTTTAAATATCATTCAAATAAATAATTTTTTTTTTTTGTAATATAAATTTAAATCTTAACTTGTTGGATATTTCTTTTCGGTTAAGGATTTGGCCAGTAATAAAAGATCTGAAAATCACAAAAAAAGAACAAATTAAAGTAAGCATTCTAAACGGTTCATGGTTGCACTAATTATATTTAACGTTCATAGATTGTATCGTTTTTTACTCTTTTAACAGAAATGTATAAAACCTATCAAAGAAATCTAATTCTTATACATGCACAAGCGGTACATTTTGGATATTTATCATATGTAACATGGTTTAGAAAACTTGCGAGGATTTATGGGTACAACTTCAATTTAGGAATCGATCCAAAAATCTTTTTATGAATTAATTCCATGGTTTTTTATTCTTCAACTATATGTTGAATTCATTCCAAAGGCGGTAATATGATTAGTTTCAACTAAATAATAATCTTTGTTCATTTCATTGATTAAGATGTGATACTTTTCTTTTATCTAGATTAAAAACGAATCACATAGATTAATGATCATTATATATATCGGAAATGCTTTATTTTATAATCACTGTTTAAATAACTTATTAAATGAACATTTATGTGGTTTTAAATACTTTATTCAACATGATTCATGGTTCCAAATAGTATTTGTTTTAAGTAAGATTAATTCGTTTTTTATTAAGTTTTGAATAAAAGTAATGTAATGTTAACTTAATCGACGTATTTTATAAATAGGTATAATTATTATTCTCCTTCAAACAATGAATTCAATAATTTGTCATAGAAATTTTGGAAATGATTTGGGATTTTATTGTGAGCAATCAATGATTCTTATATTGATTAAATTATATAAATACTTTTTTAATTTGATTATTTTATTTCTTAGTGAAATACCAAGAGTTCACTCCAGAATTTGAACATTGCGATGGTATCCCGATTCAAAGTGATCAAAAGATATTGAAAATGAGGGTTATTAAAAACGTTGCTTATATACGATAATTAGAGTAAAGATATGGTTATATGCTGTACTACCGGTGAAAAATTATACTTTGCATGTAAAGATATTTCAAAATAAAAATAAAATGTAATTCGAACGTGTTATGAGATTCCAAAAATTAAAAATTTATTGTATAATTGGAAGTTTTCAGGTGTATTAAGAACGAATATCTATTGCTAAATCGTTGTCGAAATTGTTCACCAACATAAAAAGGAAGAAAGAGCACGCAATACTTTTACTTTAAAATCAATTTTCTCAGCTTATATTGTTGCAATGTACTATCATTTCTTTTCATTTACCAAATTTTTAAGATCAATGTAAGGAATTACACCTAAACCTTTTGACATTGTTGTTCAAAATTTATTGATATTCCAAAATCAGCTAGTTAATAATGACTTACAAAAATTAATATAATCCGGAATGCTATTATATAAATTTAAGTATTTAATTATTAACAGCAAGGTTTATTCTTTCTTGGACGACTTCCGCTTAAATTATTTCATTGATAATAGCAGAAGCGGTAATCCTTCAAGTCACACCAATAATTCAATATGGAGAGAATTCCAATATTTCAATTGGTTTGTCTACAAAAAGTTCTATGCAGGTTTAATTTTTATATTCATATTTTGCATCTGGTGAAGACGTAGTTCTGCCGGTTCTTGAAACTTGGATAGAACTTAGTAAGGCGAGCAAAGATCCCAAAACGATTGATAAGAGGTAGTACATTGTAAAGCCTATTATTGAATTTGTTGTTATAATAAATTAATTATGAATGAATATTTGCAGATATGGGCGATTGAAGTAGAAAGGGAGAAAACTACAAAAAAAAAAATAAGAATAAAAATATATTTTACTAAATATGATTTTTTTTTTTTTTAGTAAAGTAAGTCCAGATTTAACATTAACAAAAATTATTTTTCGGATTTTTCATTTAAATTTATATAATCTTGTCGAGGTCGACTCCGAGACAAAATGGGATTATGTATAAGATTTATTTTTTATAATATCTCATGCAGTTCAAGAAAGTTCAATCAATAACAAACTTATTTTCTGAAACTAATTTTTCCTTAGCCTTAAGGAATTTATGATAAACGGAATATACGATGCAATTATAAAATTTTAAACATTTATATGAGTTTAGACCACTAAAGGAATCATTTTGATTAATTCATGATACTTAGTACGCAAAATGTCGATAAGTAATCAATACTTGTACCAATTTTATAACCAAAAAAAGCCTATTTTCTCAGCCTCGATTATAGTACTCGAACATTTCAATCGGCTTACATTTGTTGCATGAAATTAAAAAGTTGGAATGTAACTATTTCCCGACGATATTAGGTTTTTGAAAGTAGGGTTCGCCATTTCTATAAAATATATTAACTTCATTAGTACATGTACATTTGAAATAATAAACCACTTTTTCCTACAGGCATACTTATTTTGTTATAGTAAAAAGTAAAATTAATTAATAAAAAAATAAAAAATTCAGTTGAGTTTAAATTACAGTAAAAAGTATAATTAAATACTAATACTAATTAACTAAGTATAGCTCTTCGGTTCTGATAATTAAATCAAACATTAATAAAAAAAAATTAGTAGACAATATAGTTGCGGGGCAAAACCCTAAACCCATTTTGGCAAAAGTCGAAACTTTTCAAAAATTGTTTCGACAGTTTCGATGGGTTTCGACGGGTTTCGATAGGTTTCGATGGGTCTCGAAAGTTTAGACGGTTCGATAACAACTTTGCGAATTCTTAGAAAGGGCGTAAATATATGATTATGTGATGATGGCCAGCATTAAATAAACTAAATTGTGGACATAATCAATAATCAGACGTATATGTTTAATTTTTATCTGCTTAAAAGGAAATAAAATTTTAAATATGAACGCGAGCAGCTTATTTCCTAGATCATAAGCATATAATTATTTTTTCCTTAAATTCATTCATGTAGGAGTAGCCCAATGAGTCAATGTCCGAATGCGCTTTGATGGGAAAAAAAGTTCGAATTTTTTTAAAGACGCAGTAAGTGCGGTTATACTAAAAATCGGGAAGCATAAGACGTATGTCAACCCATCCGCTTCCACGCTTTATAACTTCATTTCATTTGTGATATATTCATTAGATTTGAGAAAATAATGATAAAAGTGTGAAAAAATCAGAAATTAAAAAAATAAAAGCTAAAATAAACTAAGAAATAAACACATACATACCTGCTACCGCGTACTTCGATAAATTGATAATGCCGAAAAAGGATTAATTTTGTTACAATGAATAAACATAATTTCGCATGTAAATCACTTTCGATATTTGCAGTTAGTCTTTTGAAGATCATTTGCCAGGTATGAAGATGATAGGCTGGCCTAATAATTTTTTTTTTTTTTTTATAAATACGAGCAGGAAACCCATAGACAGATCAACATACCACGCTCTCCCTTATTATATTTTGCATACATACACCTCGAAAAACTTCCTTTAATCCCTTCGCGATATTTCGCTTTCGTCGTTTTAACATTTAAATTTCGTATTTTGTAACTTCGTTTATTTTAATTTCCGATTTTCTTATTATTTTATTATTCAATTTTTTCGTAATTTCATTTATTTAGTTTTAATATATTGACATTGCGAAAGTGTAGAGCACCAACGTTGAGGCAACACTGATTAATTTGATATTATAAAATAAATATTCTGTCACAATTACTTCATTTTTACTCAATAATTACTCAATAAAAACCTTCTGCTTACATCAAAATTTTTTATAAATACATAAACGAAAGAACTGAATATTGAATAATATAAAGAAAAATGAAAAACGTTCGTACAAAAGTTAATAAAATTAATAAAAAAATAAGAATAAAACTAAACATGAAATTGAGAAAATTACAAAAAAAAAAAAAAAAAAAAATTCGGAAAATCTGGTATAATCAAAATTGTCCAGATTTTTTAAATTCTCGTATCATTTTTTTAAAAACTTGAAAATTATAGTAAAATCTTTTTAAGTGTTACACGATATGACTGCGCGTAAGATATAAATAATAGATTTTTCAACCTTATTTTATATTATCATAAAATGTAAATTGTGAAATGTTTAAATTTTTTAACAATTAAATTTTCTTTGGTAATTTTCCGCGCGCTTTTAAAATGAAGAAACTAAAAAGCAATTAAATTAATAGATTAATTTAAATTAATATGTTCGTGATTTATACGATCAAAATTTAAATAGGCAACTTTACCATCTAATTCATCATAGGTAACCAATTGGATAGAATCGCCAACTTGTGAATCAGGATCAGAATTATTATTCGTATGTTCTATAATTACGTCTATATTAATAAATTGAAAAAAATTAATTTAAATTATATAAATTACAGAAAAAAAATTTATTATAAACATTTACTTTTGGTTGTTTGATCGTCCTTCTTTTTTCCAAAGCCCATCTTCAAAAATTTTTTCAATACTTCTTTAATGATTGGTCTTTGCTCAGGTTTCTGTTTCCAACATTTTTTATAAAGTTTTTCGTAATCCTTAGGTGTATCCGCTATAGTAGTTTCACGAGTTTCATGACAAGTAATAGCAATAAGAAGGTCTTGATTATTATTAAACTTATCTTCAAATGGAGGATGTCCGCTAGAAATTTCCCACATCAATACGCCAAAACTATAAATATCTGAAGGCTTAATATATTGAAAATTTTGATCGGAAAGTATTTGTGGTTCCATATAAGCGGTTTTACCAAAAAGTCCAATATGCATCGTGGAATTATTTTCAACTTTTGAAATACCAAAATCTGTAATTTTGGCATTATCTTCATGAATAACTATATTCTTAGAGTGCTAAATTAAAGTAAATCATTAATAATTTTACATAACTTTTACCAAATAAATAAATTAAATGTAATATTTACAAGATCTCTGTGTAAAACATCCTCGTTATGCAAATAATTTATTCCATCTGCAATTTGAAAAGCTAATTTTTTTTTATCATTCCAAGATAACTTTTCAAAATTATTCTCAAGGTAACTTTGAAGATTACCGCCATTTGCATATTCCATTACTGAATAAAGTTCATTTGAGTTTGGATCTAATAAACAATTTTTAAATTAGTAATTAAAAATTACTGAAAACAAATAATTAACTTATTAATTTACCTTGACTAATACCCAAGAAACGTATAATACGATTACTATAATTAAGGTGTAAATGTATTTTTAACTCATGAATAAATGCGCATAATTCATCATTACATTTCAATATACTTGTTTTAGTTAATTTTTTACAAACAGTATAATTATTTGTTTTTGACCAAGTAGCTTTCATAATAATTCCAAAACCACCTTCATCAAGTGGTTTTAAATCAATTAACTCGTTAAAATGTATGACTTTAATTTTATTATTTAACTTATTATTGATCAATTCAAACAAATTTCTGTTATCTTCATTTTTATTAAATTTAAATAAATTAGTATAAATCATAAACTTATAAAATTGTTTAATTCTTAATCCTTTAAACATACTTTTAATCGGTATATTTATAAAACTCGTCTTTGAGAAATCTTCCATTATTTCTGTAATAGTTGGTCTTTGCTCAGGTTCTTGATCCCAACATTTTTTATAAAGTATTTCATAATCTTTAGGGGTATCTGGTATAGTATTTTCACGAGCTTTATTACTAATAATAGCACAGATAGTTGCATCATTAAGATCTTTAAATGGAGGATATCCACTAGAAATTTCCCACATTAATACACCATAACTATAAATATCTGAAGGTTTAATATACTGAAAATTATGATTGCAAAGTATTTGTGGTTCTATATAAGCAGTTTTACCACAAGGTCCAATATGTATAGTAGAATTATTTCCAAATTTTAAAATACCAAAATCCGTAATTTTAGCATTATTATTATGAATAAGTATATTCTTAGAATGCTAAATTAAATTATAATAAATTTTTGAAATTGATTTTAAAATAGATGAATATAATAAAAACTTACAAGATCTCTATGCAATACTTCTTCATTATGCAAATAATTTAATCCATTTGCAATTTGAATTGCTAAAGTTTTCTTATTATACCAAGTTAAATTATTAAAATTATTTTTAAGATAATTTTGAAGATTATTGCCATTAGCATATTGCATTAAAAGAAGATACTCATTTGTATTTGGATCTACAATTAGTAAATTAATAAGCAATTATTTTTTAAAAAAAAATATATATATATAATTTATTAATTACCTTGGCTAATACCTAAACAATGTATAATTTGATTGCAATAATTAAGATTTAAATGAATTTTTAATTCATAAATAAAAGCATCTTGTTTGATAATATTTGTATTTATTAACCTTTTAATTACAATAAAATTACCAGTTTTTAACCAAGTTGCTTTTATAATACTTCCAAAACCACCTTTATCAAGTTGCTCTAAATCAGTAAATTCATTAAAGGATATAAATTTAACTTGATTATTTAAGGTTTTATTAATAAATTCAATTGTATTATTTTGATTAATATTTTGAATATTAGCTTCATATTTTCCAAAACTCCTTTTAGAATTATTTTCATTTTTTACTAATCTTTGATGCCATTTATATGCTTTTTTTAAATTTTTATTAATTCCTATTCCATTTATATAGCATTTAATTATATTAAATTGAGCATCTTTATTATTATTTTCTGCAGCTTTTACATACCAATAAAATGCCTTTCTAAATCAATATCAATTCCTTTACCATTTTCATAGCAAAAAGCTAAATTATTCATTGCATCAATATTTTCATTTTCTGCAGCTTTTTGGTACCAATAAAATGCCTTTTCTAAATCAATAATTATGCCTTTACCATTTTTATAGCATAAAGCTAAATTAAACATTGCATTAATATTTTTATGTTCTGCAGCTTTTTGATACAAATAAAATGCTTTTTCTAAATCAATATCAGTTCCTTTACCATTTTCATAGCATAAAGCTAAATTATACTTTGCATTAATATTTTTATTTTCTGCAGCTTTTTGATACCAATAAAATGCTTCTTCTAAATCAATAATTGTGCCTTTACTATTTTCATAGCATAAAATTAAATTATTCATTGCATTAATATTTTCATTTTCTGCAGCTTTTTGATACCAATAAATTGCTTTTTTTAAATTAATATCAGTTCCTTTACCATTTTGATAGCATAAAGCTAAATTATACATTGCATCAACATCTTCATTTTCTGCAGCTTTTTGATACCAATAAAATGCTTCTTCTAAATCAATAATTATGCCTTTACAATTTTCATAAAATAAAGCTAAATTAAATATTGCATTAATATTTTTATGTTCTGAAGCTTTTTGATACCAATAAAATGCTTTTTCTAAATCAATAATTGTGCCTTTACCATATTCATAGCATAAAGCTAAATTATTCATTGCATTAATATTTTCATTTTCTGCAGCTTTTTGATACCAATAAAATGCTTTTTTTAAACTAATAATTGTGCCTTCACCATTTTCATAACATAAAGCTAAATTAAACATTGCTTTAATATGATTATTTTCTGCAGCTTTTTGATACCAATAAAATGCTTTTTCTAAATCAATATTAGTGCCTTTACCAAATTCATAGCATAAAGCTAAATTATTCATTGCATTAATATTTTTATTTTCTGCAGCTTTTTGATACCAATAAAATGCTTTTTCTAAATCAATATTAGTGCCTTTACTATTTTCATAACTTAAAGCTAAATTATTTATTGCATTAATATTTTCATTTTCTGCAGCTTTTTGATACCAATAAAATGCCTTTTTTAAATCAATATCAATTCCTTTACCATTTTCATAACAAATAGCTATATTATTTATTGCATTAATATTTTCATTTTCTGCAGCTTTTTGCATCCAACAAAATGCTAAATATTTATTGATTTCAATACCAAATCCTTCAATATAACATCTACTTAAGTAAACTTGTGCAATAGGATATCTTTCAGCTACCTTTAGAAAATATATGAATCCTTTACTATTATTTTCATCAAAGTTAAGTATATTGTAATAAGAAAAAATTCCAAGAAAGAAAACGTTATTTGATTCATTTTGGTTTTCTTTAAGCCAGTTAAAAATATCTTCAGCTGATTTAGTAGAAAGAGTAATGCATTTATTAAGAAAATGTTTCGTTTCACTGAAATTTTTACCTTCATTTTGTATTTTAACCAAT
>CAJVPQ010003018.1:0-12091 GCA_910591825.1 Funneliformis caledonium
GCTGCCCAAACATGAACCTTGAATGGGTGCTTTACCATAGGAGCAATTGGTTGTGCATTATGAGACCATGCACACATAGTATTTCTAAACATCTGAAGTGTTGTTTCATCAGAAAAAACAACTTTTTCCAGTTGTATCGCGAATGATCACGTGCATAAGACAAATGAAAATCCTTCGCTTTTTGGGTCAAGAGAGAAACCTTTCTTGGAAGAACAGAAACATATCCAAGATTGTTAAGTTCATGACGTATCGTACGTTCACTAACATCAAGATTGGGATCTTTTTATTCCAATTTTGACTTAAGTTCGACTGCTGTAGACAAATGATTATGTTGCAGAATTTTTCCAATATGGTGGCGTTGATTTGAAGCTAATTTTCTTGGATGGCCAGAAGAGTGACCAATAGAAATTTTGCCAGTTTTATTTAGTAAACTGATATATCATTCACATGTGTACAAAGGAATGCATAATCGATTAGAAATTTTCTTTGCATTACGCACTTTTTAGTCCCAAAGTGACTTAATAGAATTTCTTTGTATTTCTAAAGAGTTTGGTATAATTTCAGAAAGGAAATCAAAATAAAATAAATAACAAACCTTATTTTTTTAACTTACCTTTTTAATTCAGGTTCTAATGTCTGATTTGGGTATATAAAATAATACCTAAATCCAAAAAGTGGTGAAACTGCAGCCTAAATAGATGCGGTCTTTTACCGCCATTCTTTTTGCCAGGGACTGTAATTCTTAACTATGCTGAGTATAAGCCTCTGACAATTATCGTTCCATATTTTATAAAGAGCTTCATCCAAATTTTATAATATATACTGTATATTGTGAAATGTGAGCGTTTTGCAGTAAAAAGGGAGAAAACTTTAAAAAAAATTATTTTGAGTTAATATAGATCTAGACTTATTTACTAAAAATAAATCATATAAAGTAAAAAATTTTTTTTGGTAACTTTCCTCACTTTCTATTACAAAATGCCTATTTGATATTAGGATATTAAAAATAAATTGAAACGCAATTAGACGCTTTATTTACATTTAATTTCTAGGCTTTTTATTATCCTTCAGGATACTTCTCATTTACTTCAGAATATATACGAACTATTGCAGATTTCAAGTTCATGTTTTTTTTACTAATATCGTGATCAAACTTCTGTGAAAATTGTTTGCTGGAATATTTTGTTAAACCTTAATACTTTTTAGTCTTATATATTTTTAATCATAAGAAATATCTTTAAATTAATTGACTAATAATCTGAGATGTCTCTTTTTTAATCTTTTACCATATCACTTTTAACAAGTGACATACTCCAATGGTTAAATTTTTTTTGAGGTCTTTTATTTAAGTTTCTTTGTCGAAAAATATTCCAAAACAGTTAAAGTATAGCAACTTTCTCATAGAAATGTTTTGAAGAATAAACCGTCTCTTAAGATCTTTCCATAGTTTGCAGTTAATGAAATCAATTCTTTTTTCAATTTTAGTATTATTTCAGTATAACTTTGCTAAATGTATTAAATTTCTAAAATAAGAAATATTATAAATAAAAGTTCAGCGAATATCTAATATAAACAAAACAGACCATCATTTTATATGTAAATAAAATTTTAGAGGACAATTAAAAAAAAAATATAAATAAAAATAAAAATAATAATAAAATACAAGGTTTTCTCGAAATTGCTTTAAACATAAATGGGAGGTTTGCTATTAAAATCACGTTACAGAACGGATCATATGATTTACTATATTCATTACTCGATTTTAATAGTAAACCTCCCAAATAGTTAACATAAATTATTGTATTATTACCTATATTTGAGTTTGAGCATATGACATGTCATGCCATGTCATGCATGTCTCTCTGTAAGCAAGAAATCATGTTGCTTATTACGGCCTGATTGCGTTTATTCAATTCATTATAATTTGAAGAATCTTAATCATTCCTTCAAGATTAAAATTAGGGCACATTATTGAGTTTCTAGTTTACTTCTGAAATATTCGCGAAAAAGAAATGTCAATTTAAATTGTGTCGGTAAACTACAATTTCACGTGTAATGAAGGCTTGATTTGATATAGAATCAACAACATAATATAAAGTTTTACGTTCGATTATCTGATAATAAAATTAACACTATAAATTTTCAGATAAAAAATTTTACCAAGATGTAACTTTTGAAACTTTCTTTTTCATAGATTTTTGCAAATTGATTATTATCCTTAAGAAATAGGGAATTAATCTAAATGTCTTAAATTTCGAAAGAATCAAAGTTTTGCTCACTCTGAATCCAATAAATTTTCGAAATCTTCCTTTTACTCTTAGCTTTTTTATACTTCGAAATATAGTATAAGCCGTTGTTATTATCTTTGTCATTATTTACTTCATTCAAGATTATTTGCCTATTTATACTTTCACTCATTAAATTTGACGGTCAGTCAATTTGTGAGGTATTTGAAAAAATTAATTACATTAAAGTTTGTATTCTTCTTCCTAAAGGTTGGAGCAGGTTAATTTTTAACTGGTAATTAACCTGATAAAGATTTTTAACCAGTTAAAATAGGTGAATTTAACTTCAGCCAAATTTATAGGACTGGCTTAAGTTAATTTACCCAGTTAATTAACTGGGTACCGAATATTTTAACCAGTTATTAACTTTTTAGGCCAGTTCCTACCTTTATCTACTTCTTTCTATATGAAGATCATCATAACAACCATCTTCGCTCTAATGAATGACTAAAATAAGAAGATTTGCCATTTCGTTCTTTTCAATAGATAACACTTGTTGAAGATAAATTCCTGGCTGAAGAGAATGTATAAATTCACGTGACGGATTGTCAGCAAATGATAAAACAATCGATTCATAACTGGTAATAAATATATATTAACCATACCATTTTAAAAAAGTAGATAACATCACATAAAGGCTTATCTTTTCCTTATTGATAATTTTCTTTATGTGCAAAACATTGCAATTTGTTCATTGTGACTATAATGTCCTACAAACTGGATTGAATAGAAATTCAACTTTTTGTAATTTATCTTTGAGATGGACTTGAAGCTATTTGACATGATCTCATTGCAAAGACGTTTAAGATCTTATTCAATATAATTATCTTATCAACTGTGGAAAAATTTGAAATACAGTAGAAAAATAGATTCTTTACCAAGTCCAAATCCAGCAGTCGATAAAAGTCAAATATAAATTCACACAAATCATTCTGATTTCTGTATCCAATTGTAGTTTTCATTTCAGTTATTTCATCAGAGATGCTGCTATCCATTGAAAATGCTTGAGATAAGGACGCAGATTCAGAAGAATTTTCTAAATTTAAATTTAAAGAAGAGTAGAGACGCTAGTATCAATCATTAAGCAAATAAATTTAAATGCACATGATGCATTTATTCATTTGGGTTAACTGAGCTATCCATTCTGAATAAATTGGAGGATAAGATTTTAAAATTAATTTTTAATGGAATATGTATTATTAATTAGCATCGATCTTGAATAATGCATATCAAATAAAAATAACTTTATGAACTTAAATAATCTTTAATGTAATTATTTTATACAAAGTATTTATTATTTCAATGCAAATAGCTTCTGAGATCTTGGAAAGTCATTTGAATTCTTTTCTGGATTAAGTATTTTTGATTAATATGTAATTATTTGAAGTAAGCAATGCATTTCTAACCAAGTAAAGTTAGATTTGAACCAACTGTAAATTAACTAATTAATAAAAAAATAAGCAATTTTCTCATTTGTTTGCAAAATAAATAATAGGTATTGTCACTTAGTGTTGCACTTGATTAAATACAAGTATATAAAAACTATTCTAATTCTGATTCAGATCACCTGCATGTTTTTATTTAATTTATAGTTTCCATTTTTGAGATTATTTATTTTCGATTGGTCACAAATTTCCATTCTTTCTGTCAATTCTTCATTTCTTCACGATATCAGTACCTTGAATTCTTAAAAAAAAACATTTTGAACAAATTTCTTATTAAATTTCTAACAAAGACTATAGTCAGAATAGATATCAAGTCAAGATGGAAAATATGTTGTTACGTTCAATGCAGGTAAGCATTATTTGGAGTAATAACATCCTGCATTTTTTTTTAAAAAAAATTTTCAATAATAATTTTTTTTTTTGTAAATTTGCAACACTACAGGTTAAAAATTTTACAAAATACATAACATCGTGAATTTATTACCTCTGAAAGTTCTAAACAGATTGTTTCCAATGGAATCAATAAAACTATTGCTGATTTACAATCCTACCTCCAATACTTCGAATTGTGTTATAGATGATTGATCAATGTGACGACTTAATTTTATTTTTATAGCAGCATCTCGAATAGATAAGAAATTATGGAAAAACAGAAGAGAATAATAAACACGAGATGAAAAGTTAAAATGATAACAAAAAATTTCAGTAATAGAGATGTTTGTATGCTTTCTGAAGCTCCCTCTAACAGATATTGTTATTGTATTAAATTAAAAGATGGCAATCAAGCCGAATTTATTAAATATAATTGTCATTTAATAGAGTTTGTAAATTTGTTGAAGTTATGGATGCAGTAGTTAATGAAAATGATGTTGAATCGCATTATATTTTAAAAAAATTTATTTTATTAAACTATAACGATAATGGTATTGTTGTATACAGTTCTTTCATTTTTGTATTTATAAACAATTTTGTATTGTAAGCAGAAGGATTTAATAGAATTAAATAAAAATGAAATAATTGTGATGCCAAATTTATTAACTAATTAGTATTGCCTCAATATCGGCACTCCACACTTTCACAATGTCAATATATTAAATTTTAATAGCAAAATCTCAAGCGTTATAAAATTAATTCCAAGATTAGTGTAATAATATCTCATAAGATTATTTTAATAATAAAATTTTATGTATTTATAATAGTAAATAATTTTAAATATTATAAAATAATAATTTATAGTAAAATTTTAAATAATAAATTTTAGTATTAATTAATTCACTTAATATTTAAAATTAGAACAATTTATTATTAGTCAGAAATGTTTACTGTGACGTAGTATTTATTTTTGATTATCATTTACTCAAATCAAATTCTTATCCTGTAAAGTAGCTCAGACCCCATATGCGCAATAATAAGTATAAACAGTAAAAATTTACAAAATACATAAAAAAGAAAAAGTACTGCTTATAAGCAATAGAATAGGTTGAATTTTTAAATATTCAGGTTTAATACTAGTTAAGAAATCGGGTAAATTTGGCAAACTAGTTATTTTAGTATTATAACAATCAAGTACCGTTAAGGAGTTGGGTAAAGTTAGTAAGCTATTTATTTTAGTATTAGAACACCAGAGTTTTGTTAAGGAGTCGGGTAAAATTGGTAGGATAGTTATTAAAGTATTAGAGCAATCAAGTACCATTAAGGAGTTGGGTAAGGTTGGTAGGATAGTTATTTGAGTATTAGAGCAATCAAGTACCGTTAAAGAGTTGGGTAAGATTAATAGGATAGTTATTGGAGTTTTAGAGCAATCAAGTACTGTTAAGGAATTGGGTAAGGTTGGTAGGATAATAATTGGAGTATCATAATAATAAAGTTCTTTTAAAGAGTTGGGTAAGGTTGGTAGGATAGTTATTTTGGTGCTGGAACACCTGAGTTTTATTAAGGAGTCAGGTAAGGTTGGTAGGATAGTTATTGGAGTATAAGAGCAATTGAGTTCTGTTAAAGAGTTGGGTAAAGTTGGTAAGCTATTTATTTTAGTCCTATAACAATTGAGTATTGTTAAGGAGTTGGGTAATGTAGGTAAGCTATTTATTTTAGTATTAGAACACCAGAGTTTTGTTAAGGAGTTGGGTAATGTTGGTAAACTATTTATTTTAGTATTAGAACACCAGAATTTTGTTAAGGAGTTGGGCAAAGTTGGTAGGATAGTTATTGGAGTTTTAGAGCAATCAAGTGCCGTTAAGGGTAAGGTTGGTATGATAGTTATTGAAGTATCATAATAATAAAGTTCCGTTAAGGAGTTGGGTAAGGTTGGTAAGCTATTAATTTTAGTACTAGAACACCTGAGTATTGTTAAGGAGTTGGGTAATGTAGGTAAGCTATTTATTTTAGTATCAGAACACCAGAGTTTTGTTAAGGAGTTGGGTAAAGTTGGTAGGATAGTTATTTGAGTATTAGAACAGTCAAGTACCGTTAAGGAGTTGGGTAAGGTTGGTAGGTTCGTAATTGGAGTATCATAGCAATATAGTTCCGTTAAGGAGTTCGGTAAGGTTGGTAATCTATTTATTTTAGTGCTATAACACCAGAGTATTGTTAAGGATTTGGGTAATGTTGGTAAGCTGGTTATTGGTGTATAATTACATTCGAGTTCAGTTAAGGAGTTGGGTAAGGTTGGTAAGCTATTTAATTTAGTGCTATTACACGAGAGTATAGTTAAGGGGTTTGGTAAAGATGGTAAGCTAGTAATACTAGTATAATTGCAAATGAGTTTAGTTAATTTACGATATCTTTGTAATCCACCTAAGGCGCTTGATATGTCATCCATATTAAATTCCGTGATCGTTAAACTTTCAATAGTATCATCGTAACTAATATTTAAATCTTCAATATTTGATTCTAATTCCTCTACATTCTCCTGACCAGCCAAATGATGAATAATTTCGGAATTATTTGATTCATAATTATTCATTTGACATTTTATCTGATCAAATCGAATAATTTGAGATGTTTCTCCAAACGAATTAATTATGCTAGAAGAAGCATTGATGTTATCCAAACGATGTTGTTGATTTGATGGATTATTTTCTGCTATGTTAATTATTGCATTTAATTTATCAACTACTTGATTCATTGATGGACGATTATCTGGCTCATTATCCCAGCACCCTGAAATTAGATAAAAATTTAATAATCATTTATATACTTATAAATAATTTACATGACATATATTTACCAGTATAAATGTCCACATAATCTTCAGGTGTGCCAGGAATGATTTTTTCTCTAAGCCCTCCTAAAATTTCGATAGCCAAACTTAAGTCATATTCTTCATCAAAAAAAGGAGGACGACCACTTGATATTTCCCAGAAAAGTACGCCAGCACTGTAAACGTCGCTCTTTTCATTTAGTTTAAATGGTGATGTATTGTCATTTTTTCGTTTGTTAAAAAGTTTTGGGTCAATATAAGGAATTACTCCAAAAGCTTTTGAATGATTAGTTGCTGCTTCGATTCTTTTAGATAGTCCAAAGTCGGCTAGTTTAATAACGCCTTGATGAATTAATATATTACCAGAATGCTATTATATGTATATAAAAAAATATTAGTCATTAAGCAATATTCAGAAGAAAATGATATTTGTAAAATTACCAAATCACGATGTATAATTCCTTCGTTATGTAAACACGATACAGCACTAGCCAACTGAAATCCCAAGTTATATTTATCTCCCCAAGTTAGCTTATCAAAATTACCCTTTAAATATTTTTTAAGCGAGCCGCTGTCAGCATATTCCATTACTAACCAATATATTTTCAATTGATCATTTTGATTTTCTAAATTTGTTTTTTTTTTATAACAAAATGAATCAAAAATAAAATGCAAAGTCAATCATATATAATTTAAGAATTTATACCTTGATTTGATGATGTAATTCCCAAAAAGCGAATGATATTGCTATGAAAATCAACTTCCCGTTGAAGTTCAAGCTAAAATTATTAAATTTTAGTCTGACAAAAAGATTTATACTAAATAAACCGAAATTAACAGAAATAAAATCTTTATTTTGTAATTACCTCTTGAACAAATTTTTTAACGGTGGCATTGCTAAGGTTATGGAACGATTTTAACGCAAGGTGTTGGTTTGAACTTTTCCAATTTGCACGATAGACTTTTCCAAAGTTTCCTGTACCAATCTCTTGAAAATTACTAAATTGTTTAAATTCGAAGTATTTGATACTTTTACTTGAGATAGATTTTTCAATACAATTAATCCACTCATTGGCAGCTTGCATGTTGATTTATTAAATTTTGTATATGCCGAAATTAAATAAAAATTCTTTGAGAAAAGAAATAGAAATAAAAAAAAATAAATGCATGCGGAAAATCATGTAACGTTATTCAAAAATCTAAGCCATCGGTAATTTTTTTTTTTTGAACAATTTTTTCCGCTACACCAAATTTTAAAAGGAAAATATCCACAAAGTTCTCGGATTAAAGATCACCACTAGATTTGCACATCCGCATTAGGAAAAATTAGTCCATAATTTTATGATTTCCTGTATCTAATTGATTATTTAATTATTCTAATAATTATAAATTTGCCCACCTTCAGTAAAAAGGGAGGAAACTTCAAAAAAAAATTTTTAGTTAATATTAAATCTTTACTTATTTTACTTATTTCTATCCAAGACGGTCAGAAAAGATATTAAGTCGAGATGGAAAATATGCTGTCACGTTCGCGTTATTTAGAGTAATGACATCCTTGCATTTTTTTTTTTTTAAAAAAATTTTTCAAAATTTTTTTTTTATTTTCGTAAATTGGCAACACTAAAGGTTAAAATTTTACAAAATACGTGTCATCGCGAACTTATTCCCTCCGAAAGTTCTAAACAGAATGTTTTCAAAGGAATCAATAATACTATTGCTCATTTTAAGATTTAAGTTTAACGATCATCCTATCTCCAAAGTGACGACAAACCTTTATTTTATAGAATCATCTCGAATGGATAAGAAATTTGGAAAAAACGGAGAATAATACATGATTACAAAAATTTCAATAATGGAGATGTTTGTATAAATATATATATTTGTTTTCCGGAAGTTCCAACAGATTTTGGAACCGCTATTTATTGTCTTAAATTAAAAGATGACAATCAAGCCGAATTTATTAATTATAATTATAATTTTATAGAGTTTCTAAATTTGTTGGAGCTATGGATCCAGAAAATATGAAAATGATGTTGAATCATATTATATTTAAATAATTTATTTTATTGAAATATAATGGTATTGTTGTATTCAATTCTTCGTTTATGTATTTATAAACAATTTTGTATTGTAATCAGAAGGATTTAATTGAAGTAATTGTGACGCCAAATTTATTTAATAATATCAATCAATCAGTGTTGCCTCAACGTCGGCGCTCTACACTTTTGCAACTAAATAAATGCTAATCCCTAACAATACTAATTATTAAAACCGGCAAATACGAAAATTAATTAAAAATATAAACTAAGAAAATCGGGAAATTAAAAATAAACGAAGTTACAAATTAAAATTTAAGGATACTAAAAGAAAGATTTTTTTTTTATAGAGAATTACATGTACATGCGTCTTGAGATTATTTTATGAATGCATGAAACATGGATTTTTTTAATATTTCGCAGAACTTCATGTAAATAGCGAAAAGGATCAAATATTCAATATAAAAAACCAAGAGAACTTGTTTGAAAGTAAAGTTGAATGAAAAGACATTTTCTACTCCTCCCAATACTTTCTATGGATCTCGAGCTTTCAGATATATTTTTATGATAATCTTCTTTCTTGGAAAATGGCTTTATCCAATAAATGTAGCTAACGTTTGATACATATAACTTTATAAAAATGATAAATTCTCTTTAGCCTGTCATGGCATGTTTTATCACAACTTGTAATGGATTAGGTCACTATTTTTTTTAATGTAACCAAAAAAGAATTTTTAATCATAGTATCAGTTTTTAACAGAGGTCGTTTGGTAAGATAGTTTAGTTTTATATAGGTTTACTATATAGTATGATTTTGTTATAAATTTTATCTTGCTTTATTGTTTAAAAATTTTTATCATGTTCAAAATGCATTAAATAAGTCGAATATTTTTTATTACAATAATCAATTTAGTAATTTAGTAAGAAATCAATTAAACTTCTATTTTTCGTTAGGAATTTTCAGGGGCTGATCATATGGACCTTTGCAATAGAAAAAGAGGAAACGGCTGGAAAAAAATAAAAATGAGTTAGAGCTAAATCTGAACTTATTTTGACCTAAAAATAATATTTGGCATATAAAAGTAAAATTGATTTTTCCGGCTGTTTCCTCCTTTTCTATTGCCAAAGGTTTCATATAATTAATTCCGAAAATCGTTGCCTGAAATAAATATCGAGTTCTTTGGAAATTTCGATGGAATCTTTTATTGAATTTAGAAATTCCTTAAAGTATTTACAACATAGGTGGTTTTAGAATGCCTGAAACGAACCTTTTCGAAATAATCATGAATAATATCAAACAATCAACTTTATTATAATATTGAATTAATAAATGACACATCAATTCAGAAAATGCAACCCGTGATTAATTAAAGCCTAAACATAAATTTGAAAAATAAATTGAATGTAAAAAAAAAGGAGAAAACATCTGAAGATAATTATAAAATTTGCCGTTGTTGTTATAGAACAAATGAAACCTTTAATCCAATTGGAATTGGAAATAAAGTTATAGACGGTTTTATCAAATAAACACAAATTAATGATACATGAAGCAAAATGGAGATCATTCCATATGATAAACCCAAAGATGTTTATAAAGCTATTTGGATTGATGATCCAATTACTTTATTGAATAAAAAAGAAAAAATACAAACGAGAATCTAATAAACAAGTTGCTCCTAAGAAACTTAACAATTCTATAAATTTACTTCTAAGGAGCTAAACGAGGCATATATTTATTTAATTTGTTTATATATTACAATTATTTTAATTCACTATGTTAATAATCTTTTTTCAGATTAAAATATCTTATAAATTGAGAGTAGTTGATAGTTATATTCCTAATACCAAAGATTTAGTGAAAATTATGAATTATTGTGATGCAGGTAATTTGATTCGTTATATAACTGAACATCGTTATAATCTTAGTTGGAAATATAAGTTATATCAACTATATTTGATTGCTTATGGCCTGTTGTGTTCGCTAAGTAAGTGATCAATAAAAATCTTATAAATTTGGCTTTCGCCAGAAAATTATTTTCCTTTTCTTGATCGAGAAAGTTATGTCACAAGTAGTCAAATAAAATACATTAATGTAAATATTACAATTTTAAAGGTTTTAAAGTTTGTTCAACAAAATTTGTATGCAGTATTTGATTCATATAAAATTAATGAAATATTTAAATGTCTGCCTTCAGATAACCTAGACACTCTGTAACCATCGTGATCTTATTATGCTCTGCAGAATATGAGAATACTTCAATGTCTCTTTATCATAAAATTGAGCTAAAGGTTTATGATAAGTGACAGCTAAAATAGGACATTTCATCTGATACCTTTAAAATAATATAAAGTTAAGGATTGTTCGTGAATGATTTAATTATCTATTTCTTTTATCTAAACTAACGACCTAGAATTCGAGGAATTAGCAGCGAAATGATCATGTTGAAAAATCCGAACTTGAATATTTGTTGAAGTTTATGCTAGCATCTCATATTCTACTCCTTTATCTATTTAAGATCAACGTTAGATGAAAAAGGGATGTAAAAAAATAATGGTGTGATGACGATATTGTTTCTATATTAAGAATTTCTTATTTAATCAGGACTTCTATATATTCTGTCAAGATATCTTAAGCAACGATCAAGAATGATTATTCTTAGTTGTCAATAACGATCATTCGAGCAGAATTCAATTTAAAGTCGTCCAAACTAGATTGTTATGCATCCTATATGATTTTTGTTTAAATCCTAGTTCGTGTGACTTTGCTTCTGTCGTAAGACCGGTAGAGAGGCTGTTTGTTTATTAAGATACCAGAATTCTATTGATTTATGAGAAATTTTTCTTAAAGCTATACGTGAATTGCCTACTAAAGATAATAATTCTCTTTAATAATATATACTTATTGTATAGTATTTAGACAATAATGTGCTGTTTTCGATTGAGGCCATTTGATAGACTTAGATTATGCCACGTAAGTGGCGCAATCTGGCCATCAAATTGCTAAAATCGAAAATAGCAGGGTATTATCTAAAGACCTATACAATAAGTGTTTTATTATATAGACTCGCACGATCACACTATAAAATGAGTTTATTTCTAGTCAATTTTAATAATTTAATTTTTTTT
>CAJVPQ010003019.1:0-2500 GCA_910591825.1 Funneliformis caledonium
CTAATTTTTTACTAAGGTTTTGATATAGTTTTACATTTTTATAAGATTTGATATAGTTTTATCTTTTTCAGAATTTCACAAATTTTTAATAAGGTTTAATATAATTTCACTAAATTTTACCTTTTTTCATTTAGATAACTTGCAAAACCTCTAAGTTTTATTTAGCAACTTTATATGAAACTTTTACAATAGAAAAGAGAAAAATAGTTTAAAAAAATAAAAAATAAGTTAATACTAAAGATGGAATCTCAATTAGTTGAAACAGGTGATAAATAAGCATCATAATGTTGTAACGAATTGTAACATTATTAAAATTCAAGTTGCAATAGGTGATAAATAAGTATCACAATATTGCAATGCTATTTTTAGTTAATATTAATTCTGATCATATTTTAACCTAAAAATCATATTTAGCATATAAATGTAAAGTTTATTTTTTAGCAGTTTTTCCTCTTACTATTGTAAAAGTCTCATATTTTAAGGTGATTTTAACTAATATTGAAGCATAAGAACTATTAATTTCAGTTATCTATTTATTATTTGTTATATTTTCTAAGACAATATTTTCAATAATATTATGTAATTTGTAAAAATAAATTGTTTAAAATTTTCAGTAAAAATTTTTATTTTTACTTATTTATTTATCATCTATTATTATAAATTATTTGTTTATTTATATTAAAAGAGTATCAAGATATTTGTTAGTATTTTTTATTTGAGGTTCTTTATTTTTATTTAATATTTGAAAAATTAAAATTTATTTTTATTAACTCTTATTACTGGTATATACAGTTAACTCTTAATACAGTAAACTTTTGATATAACAAAATTTTTGAACAAGTATAATAAAAATACTCTTATTATAGCAAATTAGCCAATCAAATCTCTTAAAATCTTCACTATAGTTTTATAGTAAAGTTGAGGTTTAGAACATAGAGTTTATTATAATAAGAATTGACCATAATGATTAAAGATTATTATTGTAAAGAATTATTATTAAAATATAAATATAATTTAATAAATATTAGTTTTATCATTTATATAATTAATTTTATATAAATATGAAGTTTAAAAATTATATAAATAAAAATTTTTATTTAAGTTTCAATAATATTTCTTTAATAATTTAGAAACAATTTACCTATGTAAATATTTTCTTATGGGTTACATAATATGCATTGCATATATATATATATAAGTGTATAAAATTAAGTATATAATAATATTTTTAATTTTTGTAATTTTTTTTTTTTCTTTATTAATTATTTTACTTTATTTCTTATTTAATAAATTTATTTTAAAGCTGAATTTTTTTAAATTATGATTGATATTATTAATTGGATTTTGTTTTTTATCATTATGATGATATATTGCTAGTTTTCAAATATTATGTGTTTAGAAAATTTATTATGTGATTTTATTAGCAATAAATTATACAAATTAAATATTAATAATTAATAATTAATATTATAATATTTCTTATACATTACATTTTTCTATATATTTTCTATTAATATATTTCTTTTATCATATATTTTAATTAATTATCCTATTATTTCCAACTGAACAAATGTTATACTTTTTGTTTCTAGATATAGTAATAAAGTCAACATAAAAAATAACAATATAAGTAAAAAAGATATATCGATATTATCTTGCAATTTTTTTAATAATGATCAACTTTTTCGTATTTTTTGCAATGTCGTTAAGTTTATGACTTAAGTTTAGAAGTTTCATTAGATGTCTTAAATCTTTTAGTCATCTTTTATCACATCATCTTTTCAGATTTTGCAATATCAGTACTGAAAGATTAATATTCTCTTTATCACTTATTTCATCTTCTTGATCAATTTCATTCAATTCATTCAAATCTGATTCTCTATCTTCTGTAAATTCTTGTAACAAGTTGATAAGCTGCTTTGATTTAGAATTAGATTGTAAAGCTTTATTTAATCCTAAACTAAATTTTCTTATTCTAACCTTAAGTTTAACCTAAGCTATTCTAATCCTAAACCAATTTTCCTTACCCTAATCCTAAGCTACTTTAAATCTAATACTACTCAAAAGATAGCGTATTAACTTTTCTTACCCTAACCCTAAGCTACTCTAAAGTCAATATTAACTCTAAACCAATCTCTTCTAATCCTAACCTTAAGCTATTTTAAGTCAAGAAATATACCTTGTACATATTGCAAATTTCAAGTGTCTTCTTTTTTCATAAGATCCATGTATAATAGTGATGAAAAAAAAGGATTTACATTTGATATTAATGAAAAAAAAAGGGTTTTTATAGTCAATAGTAAAGAAAGGATAAGTTAAAGCGAAAACATTGAGAAAGAGAGAATATAGGAATTACTGATCAATTTGATCAAAAAGGCTAATAAAAAAAGCTATTTTATGTAATTATATCATATTTACATTATTATATTTAATTACATAATATAAGATTATGCACATGACAAATGGGGTTAGTGATAAATCCTGACAAATCGCATAGGTG
>CAJVPQ010003019.1:5000-12081 GCA_910591825.1 Funneliformis caledonium
TTCAATTAAGCTTACCTTCTCGAAGTTCGAGAGTTCATGGTACGCGTCATCGACCCTTTCAAAAGGGTTGTAAGAGAGGCCGAACTCTTCTTTCTCAATTTTTTCGTATAAGTGCTCACTCAATTTCCTGATCCAATACCGCTTACTACATCATTTAATTAAGGAATTTAGCGAAATGCAAGAGGTTGAGATATAACAAATTACTTGCGAGATACATACTCGACTATCTTTGGTAAGTTCAAAACATTCCGCAAGAAGTAGCGATGAACACGCTCAACCAGGTCAACTGGCTCGCGACACACAATTGCATCTTCTAACTCCTATCATTATAAATAAATAAGCAATTAAAATTCTTTATAAATGCACTAATAAATTTCATTTAACGAAATATTACCTCTGGAAGGAATGCTAGGTTTCCAACCGCTTCGTTGTATTGGACGCAAAAGGCAATAACAAATGCCATCTCCGGCATATCTCTCGGATGCTTGTCAGCAATACCCGACAAAAAAACGTCTACCTCGCTAAGAGGAACTAAATCTGTCATTTTAGAGGTGATTCTTTTATTCTGTTCTTGAATAGAAGTTTTCTCCTGAACAAAGTCCGGCGAACTTGGTTGTAAACCAACTGACATAATATAACTAGCACAAAAAGTAAAGTAAAAACAGTTGAAACAATGGAGGAAAGGTGAGAAATGTTGAATAGTAAGTTTATTTGTTTATATCTAAAAAAGGTATAATTTCTCTTTTTTCACACCTTTCACTCTCTATAATTACAAAAGAAAGGTGTAAATGATCACAACAACTGGCAGAAATTTGTTTATTATACCGGAAAGAGAGACCTTTTCGTTTACGAGAATCAAAAATTCTCTTTTTTACACCTTTTATTTTTGATGATGAAAGTTTCGCGGATTAAGGCTAAACCTAAAACGGAAAAAATTTTTTGTTTTTGAGTTGTGTCACAACGTTTGTTCCTGTATAACAAATATAGAAATTTGCTTACCTTCAAAAAAAATCAAATATAAATTATAATAAACATTAGACTTATATAAAAAGCGGTCAAGTAAATTAAAAATGCTAATATATTTAATTATGTTGGAAACTACATTATTTACTACTTTCTTTACTGAATAAATAATATTATTTTAAATGGTAATACTAGATTAATAAAGATCAAATAATATAATCTTATTTAAATTAATATTTGTTTAATTTCAAATCTGACCTTTATTTGATTTGATCAAATTTCAATATTCAATTGTGATTATTAAAATAAATAAAATCTTTAACGATACTATATTCTAAATAATTGGAAACATTCATTATTCCTCATCTAATACGGGTTTGTTATCTCTAAAGACGTTATATCTCCAATTACGCTTTTCCTCCTATTATGATTTAACCAAACGTCAAAAATTTTATTTTTATTTTTAGCATGAAAAAGTCTTAATAATTAACGAACCTCAGTTTTATCCTTCAATAATCCCCTCCATGCTCCAGAGAATTCATAGAAACCCATTAAACCTCCGATACCTAGACATGCTCCAATACTTAGCGCATATGAACGTGCTAATTGATGAGAAATGGTTAAAGAAAATCTATACATTATGGATATAAATCAAAATCAGAAGCCAAACATACCCCTTATTCCTGTTGTTAAACCAGCAGCACACCCAGCTACAGCTCCATTAATCCAATCATCTGTTTTTCTGACGTTTGCTGTAATTGTTTCAGTCGCTGTAAAAATACCTCCTAGTAAAGCTATATATAATAAAAACAAAATCGAATCGGCCGAATAATTTCCAAATGAATTATTAATAATTATTGCTTATCCTTGGTGAATGTACAAGAGTTACGAATTCAGAATCAAAAGGTCTCTCAAATTTGGGTCTACAATGTTTCTCCATTAAAAAAAAAAAAAGAAAGAAAGAAAATGTACCAAAGCCCGTAACACTCGAGCCATATTTTGTGAAGACGGTAGAAGCGCGTGTATTATCATAATAAGAATTTTGCGCAGCTGCAACAAGAAGCCCAACACCAGCAAACCCTAAGGAGGTTTTCAAAGTGTTTAATATCAATTCTTTTTCATGATATACGTCGTCGTCCGTGTTTGTAGTAGAAGACATTTTTATTTAATGAATCGAATTTTTTTTTTTAACCTTGAATTGATTTATTCAGGATCTGTATTACATCGAATTCTTAAATGATCTTCGGTTATACAATATTTAATACGTCAGTCATAATCGTTTCGAGTTTAAAAGGTACTAATTAAATTTATTTCATTTTAGAACCTTTATTCGTAAAAAAAAGTTGAGAATCTCAATGCACTTTAGGCACAAGACGTGGCATAAAAGGAATGGCGCTAGGCATTCGGTATAATGTGAGGATTTTTGAAATAAATTCATCCACTTGAAAAATTTTTCAAGCATGTAATGGTGGTATAAGTTGATCGAAAAAAAGACCTTTTGATACTCCATAAATTTTGACAAAATAAACTCACTTTTGAATTGTTCCGAGAGATATAATGTTTCATATATTCCGTTAATAATTGATAATGTTGATCGTCGTAAAAATTTTCTTTAATTTAATTATAAATTATCATCATACGAAGTTGGAAACTTAATTAAAAAAAAACTATAATACAATTTTCTTTTTTTTTTTTTTTTTTTTCATATTCATATGTTCTAACCTATAATACAAAATCTAATATATCTAGATATCTTAACCATATGAATTATTTTGTTGGTGTTTTTTGAAATTTTTAAAAAAATCATCAATTTCATGAAGATAAATAAAGTAGGGAAAAAATTATACTTATTTCATTTTCTTAAGAGGTATTTGAACCGGTGGCAATGGAAGCAGACGATTGGGATTGTGTGTCACTTATAGTAGATTTTTCAGTCACAGAGGTTATATTATTTCCATTAACCGTTCTCCAATGCTTAAGAGGACGATTTATCGAAGAATATTTTCCCATATTCAACTCATACGCATTTTGATTCGCTGTTGTCGGATCCATCATCGGATATCCATTAAACATGGGAGGGGGATAATTGTAATTTGCCATTTCCTGATTAAAATAATTGTCGTCGGTCGAACTTTCCCCATTCGAGTTTTTATCTTTTTTTATAAAACGTGATATCGCTCTGGGCGAAAATGGATCAGAAGAGCGAAGTAAATTTGACCACGTATCATTAATAGATAAATCATCAAACCAGTGTGAAGAAAGTAACCGTTCAGGTAACATAATGGAGGAAATATCATTGGTATCAACAGCACTGGTACGATTCCAGAAGGATAAAAATCCGGCGTCTGTACCCATATACATTTCGTTTCTTAATTGTTCAGAATTTCTTTGTTCAGTACTATTGTTTACAATATTTAATTTCTCTTCAAGGTCTTTGCGCATTTCTGCAATCATACGCAATAATTTGCCAGCCATTGCCCAATATGGATCCGCTGCTAACAAATATTCTTTAATTATCTCCAAGTTCTTTTTAGCTTCTTCTGCAATTGAACTATTTGAACTACAAATATCATTTACAAGAACCGTCGAAGTTACATATAAAGGATACAAAGTAAAGACACACAAATAAGGAACCCCGTGTGCAAGAATATCAGCGGATATTGAGGAAACAGCCTTTGCTGCTACACTGCAACGTTCCGCTGATTTACGAATAAACTCTCTGTGCGATTCTTCTATCCCCTCATAATTTGGTAATGGCGCCGTGTTTGGTCGATTCAGGATAATGATAACTGAATAATAGATCAGGTGTATTGTGGCAAAAATAGCCCCGGTGCCATTGGTCATCAACTTCTGCAACCTTTCTTTGGTGTAAGTGTAATGAGGCGACAGTGAATTATACCAGAGATTTATTTCATTTGACAATATAGCAAATTGAGAATGCGGTTCCCAGAGGTGTAGTGAATTAGAAGGTCTTGAGCGATTAACGAACTGGCTAACTCGTCCAAGCAAAGCCTTAACGCAGACAAGACAAGCAAACAGTCCATTGTTTGTAAGAGTCATGCGTGATTCTTGTTTAACGTGAGCCTTGTTATAATATTCTTCAATCAAAACTTTTGAATAAGGATGATCATAATTCCAGATGGCTTCGTTACATGGAAATCTCACATCACAATCATCCTCATCAATTAATGTAGGTCGACCAACTGCACATGCAGAAGACCTAGATAAAAATAAATGGGAATTGTAAATAACTAGGGACGAATGTAAAAATAATTCGTCAATCAAAGTATCTTTACCTGTCAAGTAAAAAACACGACCAAAATGTACGTCTTCGAATCTCTTTTTGTATGAAGGCTGCTTCCGACTTGTCTTTTGTGTATTGCGCCCCTACGGGCGTTTCATCCACCTTATGAAGGCCAATTTCTTGTGCCATCCTAATAGCCATTCCAATGTATATCCAGGATCTTGGTCCTTTGCAAGTACTATACATATGTAAAGTCAATAAAACAAGTGCTGCAATAAATAGATTGAATTAGAAATGAAATTCATTTTGAAATTTAAATACTAATGGAATACGAGTCAAAATGAAACAAAAAAGAATGCAACATATATAAATATATACCTTGAACATATTCAACGGAAGGAAAATCAAAAGATCGAAAGATCATAGAGTTTGCGATCATTGCAAATTTTTCGCTTGATACGCGAGGAGTATCACCAACGATAGATGGGTGATTGGAAAACCTAACATGGAAAAAGTAATGAAATATTTATTGTTGAAAAATGCTGCATACCGAAAATAATCATGTAATCATGGATATTTACTTCGCACCCAAGGCACACATGGCAAATACTAGAATGGATGAAACTTTATTTTGCCTCAGAAGCTTCATAAAAGTAGGCTCATGGAAAATTGGAACCATACTATCAAAGTTACGGAAATAGCAAGAAGCGAGATGTTCCACTATTTCTACTCGAGGAAAATCTTCCAATCCAATTGACATGATAATGTTCGGCATTGGTGAATGAATGCTTGGTGGTGTTTCCCCCGAGCTGGCCGATCCAGGGAGAATCGAACTTGTTGAAGAACTCGGTGAAACTATACAGCTGAACGGCATATCTGATGGATGAACAAATCCAGGCCTTATTGATGTTTTTCCAAAAAAGAGCAGTTCATCTTCTTCCTTTTCCGCATTCCTTGAAATATAATTTTTGTGTTTATCCTCTTGAGAATCATCATCATTATTGGTCTGTTGTTCCATGAATCTTGACATTTCCTCACTTGAGGTTCGTAATGGATACGTTTTTTGTAACGGAGAAAGTAAATGATAAGGTACATTATGTCCATATGGGGATTGACTTTGCTGATTTGGTTTGTTGAATGCGCCGGGAGTTTTATAAAATTTATTATTATTTTGAAAATTCGGTGCGATAAATGCAGATCCAGCAAAGTAACTAGAATCACCCGAAGTAGATGACACAGGATTCGCGCCAAAATGTGAGAAAGGGGTATCAGGAACGTTGTTGACTTTAGGATTTGGCCTTTGTTTTTTTGTAGAACGACCGGTTGAATTATCAACACTGTCATCTACCAATCCTTGTTCTTTGAGAGGTTGCAACAGCTTTTCCATTTGTTGAAGACGTTTTTCCAAACTTTCAACCAATCCAACTCTTGGACCTCGCTTACGCGTACTAGGAAGATATGTACAATGCGTGCCGAGTCGTGTACAATTATTACAAGAAGGCTTTTCACCACTACACTTTACTTTTTTCTTACGGCACGCGTCACATGCCTGTGTCAGACGTTTTCTCTTAGGGGGCTGAGATTCGGCATTACTCGCAGGAGAAGAAGCGTTATCGCTGCTGTTAATAGAGTTTTCTTCAGCGGGGGAGATAAAAGTGGGTGGATCCATCCCAACAAATCTAAGGTTCAAATTATCTCTAAAGGAAAAAAAAAAGACGATTTGCGCGACTTTATAATTCGAATTCAACGTTGTGGATAATTTAAAGGAAGTAAACAAAAAAAAATTTGATTAAAATATGATTTTATTTCAATTGCAATTCATGTTCTAAATATCAACATTAAATCCAAACGAATACAATGAAAACACGCTCATATCTGATGGGAAAAAAAAAAAAAAAAAAACTCCATAGGATTACCTACTTAGTTATATAAAGGGAGAAATGGTAATTTTAAAAAGTAATTTTTATGGGAAGAAAATATCATTTCTTTTTAAATAAAAAGAAAAGGAGCCCTCCCAATATACTTGATGTTTTTTAATCTTAAAAAATGCTTCGGTGTTAAAAAAAAAAAAAATATATATATAGGAAAAATCCGTAGTAATGATAAATTGGGAAGCGTGTCTCTGAAGAAGATGAAACGGAAACGGAGAAAAAAATACCGACCTCTGTGAGGGGTTTAATTTATACCTTTTTATGGATAATCGGTATTAAAAGATTCCGAACTCCCGTGTAATTAAAAAGTCGTACATATTTATTTCTTTTTAATTCATTATTACAATAAATAAATAAAATAAATAACAATAGATCCAATAGATAATATCACCTGACATGTAGAAATTGGAAATTTGGATTTGTAATACAAAATTTCGGCACAAGCGTATTCCGGAAATACGGAATATCCGATTTACTCCCCGTTAAACTTATTTTGAGTAAGACTTATCTGTGATTTATTAAATTTCTTAATTAGGTCTTTATATCAATAAATTCTCGATTAAAGTTACATCACGACCGGACAATAAAGATAAATAAGACGATCGGATTTAAACGGTGATATTTACTGCGCCATATAATTTTGTGAAACACCTCTCAAATCAAATGTATGCATGCAATTTGTACCATTATACGGTAAATAGCTTATCCGTAAATATATAAATGACGTTGTCGGCAAACGGAAACATTTCTGTTCCGATACAGATAATCTTTATTGTAATTCATTGTCCCTCCTATTATTATTATTATTGATCATTTCATCGATTATGTGAATCCTTATCTAATTTACAAAGAAAAGTTAATCGATACTTTACGCGCAATCAAACCTTTTCGTTATTTGATATTACAAAAGATGAAACGCCATTTATTCTATTGATAGTAAAGA
>CAJVPQ010003020.1:0-12076 GCA_910591825.1 Funneliformis caledonium
GTAATCGGCGATTGTAATACCGATCTACTAATTCACGTAACAAAAATCCGGTAAATTACTGTAGGCCTCTGTATAAATTTCATAAAAATTTTATATAAAGTTTTTTGCAAAAATATTATATAAAATAATAGTAAATATAATATCATTTGTATTTATTTAACTAATAAATATAAAATATTATAAATAAATAGATTAGCTAATTTTATTAAAAAGAATACATTTATTTATTAATTTTAATTTTTATTATATTTTTTTAGATAAATCTAATTGTAACATTCTGTTACATATCTTATTTATAACATCCAAAATTTTATCCAATCAAAATTTAGGATCAGGTGTAACGTCAATAATTTAACAAATCAAAACAAACAAAAGATCAGTCGTGTAACGAAAATAAGAATTTTTTTTAAAAAATTTCAAAAAACATTTTGTAACTGAAAATTTTGTCTATGAAACTATCTTTAATACATTAAGTAAAAGTTTTCTAAATTAAATTTTGCATTTAAAAATCTTATTTATAAATAAAAAGGGTGTTACAAATAAGACATGTAATAGGATGTTACAAATACATTTTTCCTATTTTTTTGATCAACATATTAAATAGATTTATTTACTTTCTTTATTATCATATTAATATTATTTTTATTTTTTATATATTTGATTAAAATCACATAATATAAGATTAGAACAAATCGAATATATTTAAATTAATTTAACCTATTCAAAGCTTTAAATATTTTTGATTTTAAATATTCTATATAATATTTTTTTTAAAATCTAAATCTATTATTGAATTATTAAATTTGTTTCTAAATTAAGTTCAAATATTTTATAATACTTTAAATTATAACTAAAATTATTAAATATAAAGAAATCAAAAATAAGTAGTAGAAACCTTTTCAAATGAAATATTTTTAATAGCAAACATTTTAGTTTGCCTTTTTACCATGAATTTCACGGGATTCTATGATTTAATGATTGACATTTACTGTACTAAATACGAAATCGATTAGAAATCAATCTTGTTTATTATTAATCAAATTGTGTATTTATATATATATGGTAAATTCAAATGTGATCCCCTTTTTTTTGAATTTGAATTCACTTCCAATAACATGACGGAACAAAATGATGTTCCGGAGGATCAACCGCAAGAAGAATGTTCATTAAATAAGGATATAGCATTAGAAATATCTCCAGTTGCTCCATTAAACTATTCAAAAAAGTTGCAAATCGGTGATACAAAATTATTGGTTGTTGACAAAGAGGATGATATTATAAGCGGGGAAGCTCTTAGTTGTTGTGTACTCGGTAGTCCAAAACATGTAAATATATTTAAGACACGTTTATTTATTTCAATATATTTATACAATATTTAGTTAATTGTATTTAAATTATACCTAATTTAAATAGGTAGCAGCATTGAAGGCAAAAATTGAAGAATTGAATGCACATTCCGAACAATTGGAGCAAGAACGCAGAGAAGCTTTATCACATTCCGAATCCGTATCAAAACAACTTGATCAACTTGTAAAAGAATTATCACAACTAGGTCATGACAATAATCAAAAAAATAATGAACAAACAATTCATGCCACGTTTCGTACATTTGGTACATTACAAAAGCTTGAAATAATAGCAGATGAAGAAGATTCGGCTGAAGAATATCATAAACATGATAGATTAATGAGAAAACCTAGAGTTAGACAATATTTTCATGCTGGCACTTTACATAGAGAAGCTGAAGAAAGAAGAGTGAATTTTACAGAATTATTTTGGGATTTGATTTTCGTAGCCGTGATTGGAAATTTAGGTCATGTTTTGGTCGAAGATGTTTCTCTCGTTAATATTGAGAGATTTATTTTAACATTGTAAGCATTATCGAAAAGTAAAAGATTGTATGACGCAGCAAACCAATAATGCATTTTTTATAAAAAAAACTTAGTTATCCTATTTGGAGAATATGGTATGATATGACTCTTTATTTGAATATGTATAGCTCAGATGATTTACTTGAGAAATTTCTCTTGTTTTTTGTAAGTATAAATTCATATACATTTATATCGTCATTGTTTCGCAGAAAATTGGTATATTAATTCTTAGACACAATTTAGGAAATGGTACTTGTAATTACTATGGGATCACACGCGTCAGATTTATTCGGTGAAACCACACATATTTTTCTCGGTAAGTATTAATATCTGACAATTAATGCCTCACCTAAAAGAATTAAGGCCAACATATTTACTTGTTTATTTGTGTTATTATTTATGTAGTTTCTTTCGTAATTGCACGAATGACGTTCATGTTTTTGAATTTGTTACATGCGACATGGATCCCGTTATTTCGTATACCGTTTATAAATACTGCATGGGGAATCTTCATTCCATGTATTCTTTGGATTATAGCAATATTCTTTCCTAGAAATAGGATCGCAGTAATGTGGGCTGCATTCGTATTTGGTAATATAAAGAACGTTTTTGTTCTCCGTGATTTAAACTTAGAGGTTTTTTTTTTGCTATTTAACGATAGAGAATCTATGGTCTGGCGGCATTTTATTCTTGAATCGATATGCAAGTAAAGTATTTAATCAAAATAAGACTGCACAAGAATTTGAAACAACCGATAATTCGACAGCTACTTTGGAGAGTACTTTAGTTAACGATTCCTCACCCACCTCACCCACCTCACCCACCTCACCCACCTCACCCACCTCATCCACCTCACCCACTTCAACTTCTCCAAAAAAGCATGCGCCAAATAAAAAAATGAAGACTCGTGGTACCGAATATCAATGGAAATGGGAGGATTTATTACCAATATTCAGAATTTCAGAATATAAACCCGCATTAAATATAGAACATTATAGTGAAAGATTAGGATTATTTACTATTATAGCTTTAGGTGAAGGGGTAAGTATACGTAGCAAAGAGCTCGTGACGTGAGTTCATTATTTGGTGATTTAATTGATTTATATTATTTTTAGATTATAGGAATCTTATATACTAGTCTCAATCCGTCGCCTGATGGTCAGCTCGTCAAGGTCAGTTATTGAGTTGACCTTAATTTTTGATGTATTTATCACTGATATACTTACTGTTGATATATTTTATTAGGCAATATTAGGATTATTAACTGCGTATAACTTGCATTGGATATATTTCGATGTGGATGCTAGTAGACAATTTCAACATGCCGTAAGAAGACACGCTTTTACTGGGATATTATTTACATCGATACATTTTCCCATGGTGATTTATTTATACTACTAAAAATGTATGAATTGAACACGTAATGACCTTTTTTTTTATTAACTAAACATTTTATTCTAGAATATGGCGTTGATTGCATTTGGGTAAATTCATTTAAAGATTTAATTTCGAATCTTTTGATCGTACCGAAATTATTAGGCAATTTTTTTTTCTATAGAACGTCACTAGGTAAAATGGTGCAACTTCGTGATTTTCCTGGTTCTCAATATATACCGGTAGAAGACAGTGTGGCTCATTTAGAATCAAGAGCGACTCCTGATTCTGCAACTACGGATGACGCAGGATTTACTTCATCATTACGTTGGTTGTACTGTGTTTCATTGGCGATTTCATTATATTGTATGGCTTTTATTGGAATGTTACACAAAGGATTAGATGATGCTAATTACCTAAGAATTCGAAAGGTAAACATCTTAACAAATTTAAAAAAGTATCAAATTATTTGATTTATTAAAGAAAATTTGTATTTTTTAGTCTTATCGAATTTCATTAAGGTTCATAATTGGAACGATTTACGTATTATTACCATTAAGTAAAATTAATTCATTAAATTTGATCATTATAACTTCAATGCTTTCATTATTGTTGGTTATCGTTGAAATTTATGGTAGATTAAGAAAAGGGTTGCCGTTATTTGGTAATTGTGATGATGATGTTTTACTAGATTCTCATAATAAGAAATATGTCAGGTGGAGATGGGGAAATAAAAATTTAAACAAGAGAACTTGGAGTACCGGAGTTTTAAGAAATAGGAACGAAAGCAAAAATAACGAGAATTAGATTGATGATTTATTTAATTATTTTTGATGCGATTCGCAAATTGGGTTTTAAAAGATGTATTATTATTATTATTATTATTATTATTATTACTTTATACATAAAACTTTTCTTGTTCAACATCAATATAAATAAGATTAATTTTAAAATTTGTTTTCGCGCGATCACCTCTGAAATTTCTAAAAATGATTATTGTTTCACGATATTGATAAAATGAAGATGGGAACAAATAACGCATGCATAATAGTTGCATAAATCGTCATTTTAGATATATTTATATATATATAACGCTTAGAAAACATCTTTAAGAAGGGAAAAAAAAAAATCATCATCAAAATGACTCCAGACATAACAACGATATTAAAATCGATCTTTTTCACAATAATACTTTTAAACATAAAATCATTTCCATTTGCATATCACATTAGACATTTTTCAATAGTTATGAGATCTTTAACATATAGAAATAAGGAAGGAGAGAAAAAAGATTTGTTTCGAACAATTGAACATAAAAATACCGTTTTGTTCGATGACGTAAGTTATTAGATGCTTGTTTGTTCGTTTCTTTTATTTATACATTATTTTTTTTTTTAAAAAAAAAAAAAAAATTTAGATGGATTCTAATATACATATGAGTAATAGGTAATTAGATTTTTTTTTTTTTTAAAAAAAAAAAAAAAATAATAAAATCGTTTTCTCGTAATCTCCTTGAATGAAAAGAAAAAATTAAAGTCTTTATTTTTAATTGGAATAGCTCATATTACAAATTGCTAGATTTTTCACGAACGAAGCTAATGGTTTCATTATTTGCTAATGCATTTTGGAAGTTTAGACCAGTCATTATTTTAAAATGTAAGGATAGAAATATATACATTTTTTATTCCATTTTATTTATTTTTATTCACTCGAATGATTTCATTTTATCTTTTAGCCGTCACAAACATCTTCAAAAGCGAAATTCCACTATTTTCAAGTTTTTCGATACATAGTGGAGTATTTACATGGGATCACAAATGGATTTTTATAATAAGTTATTTTAGAATTCATCGCACCAATGCAATCGCTTCAATAGCATTATTAAAGGTTATATTTAAAGAACCTAGTGGTAAAACGATTAAACCCGAAGTATTATTTGAAACTTCCGGATTCTTTAAGAATGAGAGCATAGAAGAAAAAGAAGAGACGGAGAATAAAAGACAAGCTAGGATGAAACTCGTTGAACAAATATTCCCAAATGAGTTAATTGATGAAACTTTTGCAAGAGATTTCTTGAATGATTTAAAGGCAAAGAGCAATAATAATGTACCAGCAAAATTATAATGACGGATTTCGGACTAATTAACATTTTTTTATTGGAAAAAGAAAAGGTTTTTGGGAGATAGGGTTTTTATACATTCATAATAGGTATCTTTTTTTAAACTACAATTTTCACAGAGAGGATTGTTATGTTCGATAGTTCCAATTCGAAGTTTTAATCGGCACATCTAAACAATTAAAAGGAGAGATTAATTTAATGAAAGAAAAAAAACAAAATAAAATAAAATACACATGATAAAACTTACCATAAAATAGATTATTAATTTCTTCGTCAGCGTGTACCGTTATGTTAAAATGATTTTTTGCTTCCTTTACACATTCTTTTGAAAGGTAAGATGCTCTTGTGAAATAAGGAATTCCGATTTCTTTCAGACACTTTTTTCTCTTTGCGTAATCAATAAGAATTCTCAATGAAGTATCTTTGTAAGCTTCGTAACGATAAAACTTGACGCATTGAATATTAAATTTTGATTCATTAAGTAAAATTCTTAAATTTTTATCCACCATGGCAAAATTGACTTCGAGAATTTTTAAAGAACGAGCAAGCGATTGAGTGAACTCTCTAAATAAATGACCACATTCCGATAAATAATATCGATCCGAGATGGTATTTAATTTTAAATGTACCAATTGATGTAGGTCCTTTAATAAAACTATTAAATCCACCAAAGCATAATCGTGATCTATAACCAAATGAAAATGAGTTAAATTTAAATGACTTTGTTCTTGAACTTCCCTAATTAAAGGACAATAAATATCTTTAATTTTAAGGGATTTCAAATTATTATTCGTTGATGAAAGGAGTCGTTTAAGGAGTGCTCTTGAATTTTTGGAAAGGAAGGTGATACGATAATTATAATTTAGGTGTTTTAAATTATTAAATAGGGACGTTGGAAGGGTTGAAATTTTTTGTGAATCATCCCCATCAGAATTCATAGGGACCAGGTTAAGTTCGAGTGTGATTAAATTTGGTAAAGAATTTAATATGGATAAAAGTGCCGTGGTATAAATTTTAAAATTTACTAATCTCAAAAATGTTAAAGATTTTGATGCGTTAAGAAAAGCTTCAGGAATCAAGCTAACGTTTGTTATTAAAGATTTTAAATGTCGTTGGGATTGAATGAAATCAACTAGATTTTTTGAAAATTCGGGATGATACTTTGTCGTATTAATAAAAATATGTAAATGTTGAAGATATGGTGATAATGAATTTTGAAGGTTTAGAAAATTCGTAGTAATTAACGGTATTAAACTCATACTACTCCTATTAAAAAATCCCAATGACAATCTGTTGACATTGATTAAACTTGATTTATGATTCCTAAATTCACAAATGTCAAACAAGGAACTTGGTCCACTTAATAATTCGGTGTAAAAAACATCAAGCGAATGATATTTATTCTCCTTGCTAAAGAGTAAATTCCCGATATAATGATTAAAATTAAAAGTCCTCCTGATGGATCGACTGTCATTTGGTTCTTTTAACAGATTTGCTGAGGTCCAAAGTTCCATCGCTCTTTGCAAAGGGTTCAATTCAAACTCTTTAATATACGTGTGATACTTGAAAAATGTCGAACCTACAAGTTTCAAATAAGCTTTTATTGATGGGTCAAGACAACGAACCAGCGTGTTAAATAATTGAACTAATTTTTTATCTTTCTTAATGAATTTAAAAGGGTTTCTCCAAAGGATTGGAATAAAAATTCTACAAAATGATCTATTTACGCGGATGCATGAATATAATGTGTGTAAATCATTTTTGAGTATGTTCATGATGATTTCATGACATTCTCGATAATTTTGACTTAAAATTGCAATAATATCAACTTTTTTTGACATTTTGAAAAAGTGGTTGAGAAAAATTTTTTTTTTTTTTTTTTTTTGTGAATTAGGAAAATTAATACCCTTTATATAGAGCTTTGTTTTCAGATTCAGATCATGGCTAAATCCGGATGTTTTTGTTTAAAATTCTTCCAAAATAAGGAACAATAAATTTTTCCCCAAGATAAAAAAGCCCTCCTTCATTACGAAACGCCGCAGCAATCTATCTCCGAGTTTCGTGTTCAAACGTTTGTAAAACCAGTAGTAGTGTGTCCTTTTTAATACAAAGGCGAAAGTCGAACTACTTTCAAAAGTTCGGATTATAATAGTAGAAAATTTTCATGTATTCAGGGCTTGTGTAATTTATTTTAATTGTCACAAATTTTCTTGTGTGAAGAGTAAGCGTAATTATTGCGCCACATTACTACGCCAAATTTAATAAATCAATTATATAAAGTCTCCGCCATTTGTATTATTTTATTAATCGCATTACATAGTTAATTTTTGTATCGCAAAGCCTAATATAATTTGTTCAATTTAACATGCAAATTTCAAACTTAAATCTGTTGTTTTCCGTCATGAAAATGTATGGTCTTCCTGGAATTTTAATTTGGTAGGTGCTGTTTAGTATATCAAAACCAACCAGACCGCGATCAATATCATTAGGAACTAGCTTTTACCACGAAAATATTTCATCGGTCTCAATCCAGTCTGTCCAGATCACTCCATCACCTAATGAGACTTCCCACGGAATTAGCCTTATAAATTTCCACATTTTCCCCATAACCACTGGAACGGATTGGGAATTTACTCCAACCATAATCGTTATTCATCCTCTCTCTTATGAAGTGTGGTATAATGGTCATTGTTGATCCTGAATCAATTAAAAGCCGAAAGTTTCGATTATTCGTGTCCCGATCAACATTGGCCATTGTTGCAACTTCATTATTAGAATCACTCTTTCTTCGAATTCGCATATGCACCTGATATTTTGGCAAAAGAAAGTTCCCAACAATGTCCAATATTTATTTGCATGTAAAAGCAACACAAACCTGCCATTCCTTCAATGTCACACTTGCGGTCGAAGAGAATCTGATGACAACTGTCATTTGTTTGATAGGAGCATACAACATACCAGGATTTTTCTTTTCGAGTTCAAGATATTCCTCTCCAGATAACTTATGTCCATAACCACTAACTTTCCATTTATAAGAAGGATATAACTTCCTTTAGATTCATCAAGGCTTCCAGACTCTATAAGCCGACGGTATGCAAGTCTATTAATGGCGAGTCTCCTTCTACTTAACATTTACCAGGATTATTAATGTAATCATATATAGCACGGCGCTCACTGATACGACTTGTAGAAGGCCACTCGAAATCGGGTCCAACAAATTCTGTTAAGTGATAATAAATATATAAATAATTCATATATATAAATCAAACGGAGTGTCAGATTTATTGTGTACCATAAAATTTCTTTATATCCTCTACTTTCAATGGCTCGTAATATTCAAGTTTATTGAGTTCAAGTTTCTGAACAAACTTTTTGATCTGCATCTTTGGAGTTGAATTTTTTGACATGCTCTTTAAATGCATCATTAAACTTCTCTTTCGCTTCGGACTCAGTCATAGGTTTAGACATTTTACCACCTGTAAGAAGGTCGGTAATTTTAGCATACTTTATACTTCATCAGAATATAGAATATCAGTATATCACAAACCATTGACCGATTCAGTTTCAATTGAATGAATGAGACTTTTCAGGTAAGTCAAAGTTCTTATTTACTGTGTGTAGGTTAGCACGATAACACCATTAGAATATATAAACGAACAAAAAAAAAACATTAGTAATAAAAAAACATACAAATCAAGATCTTGTTTAAATAGGGAAGTTTCTCGTCATCATTTATACAGACAGCAAAGGCTTGCTTCGCACTAGCTTTGGCTTTATCATTTACAATGAAGTATGAAAGTAGGGTAGACCTTTGTTCTTGAGCAAGGTTGAGACGAGCAATTTCAATAAAAATGTTCGAACTGGTGGTTTCTTTGGTTCCAAGTAAGTTAGTATCATTTAATAATATTGATCGAGTTGACAATTATTAAACAACCACAAACCAGTCTTTTTATATTTTCTATAAAAGGCCTTGTTGAACATTTTGTTTGGAATACAAATAATACGAATTAAACGAAATGAGTAAGCTTTTGACGATCAAAAAAAAATATCTCATGTTCAGTTATATAGTATGTAGATGGTGGCTTAGAATGATTAGAATGATGTATTTTGTCATACATGTCACGCCAGTGAAATTACTATTGGATTTTTTCCGTAATCAATAGATTAAAAGTTTATCAAATTTTTAAGGTTTAATGATAAAATGCCTCCTATTTCAAGACGTGCTCGCCACCTGAAAAAAGCTCAAAATTACACAGCAGATCTCAAGGAATCAAAACTAGGATTAATTGCAACAAATCTTGCCAAGGAAAATTTAAAAGATGTTCTCAAATTCGACCTTAAGGAAATTCGTTCTCAAAGGAATAAATCAAGAAAAATTCAGAGATACAAGATAATCAATTAAATGAGATTCAAGCTTCGCAACTCTTTAAAAAATGCTTAGTAAATAAAATTCTATTATTTAATATAATAAAATTATATAGAAATCAACATAATAATGTAATGATTTTCAGAAATAAGATGAAATAATAGGAATTAGAAGAAAAAGGAAAACAAGCGAAAGAATTGAGAATATGAAATATTGTATAAGAATTAGAAATTAATTAAGCACCTAAAAATAAAAATGAATATTTTAAAGAATTAGAATTAGAAATGAGATAGAAATATTAAAATTAAAAATAGGATATGAAAGAAGAAATGAGAATTAAGAGAATGATCTATGAAAGTATTCAATATTAAAATTAATATAAAATTAGATATAATTAGTCTTATAACAAATTATGTAATAATTATTCTAAAATAAATAAAAGAATTTAGGTATAAAAATGTAATTATTTATTATTTATGTATTACTATTTTATAAATTATTTAGAAATAATATAAAAAAATATAATAATAATGAAATACAGATAATATAAGAAGAAGATAAAATAATAAAAAACAATTATAAAATAATTGAATAAAGATTTAAAGAATATAATAAAATAATAAAAATAAAAAAAGATATAATAGAAGAATAAGAAATATATAAAAGAAAAAATATTTATTATGAATAAAGTTAACAAATGTATAAATAATAATAGGAATAAAAAAAGAAATTTTATAAAAAATAACTAAGAAGAAACATGATAAAATGATTAAAGTTCTCTAATAAATATATAAGAAATAATAAAAATAAAATATAATTGAAGAAATATTTAAAGAAGAATAACTAAAAAGAACTGAAGATAAAATTTAAATTAAATTAGAAAATAAAAAAAAAATATATAAATAAAGGATTATTAAAAATATACAAAGGTCAATTACTTAATATATTATTTAATAGAACTAAAAAAAATGAAAAGAAATATATATAAATAAAAATAAAAAAATAAAAAAATAAATTATGAATGAAATATAAACATAATAATATTTTATATAACAAATAAAGAACTCAAATAATATTTTAATTATAAAAAAATAAAAATTAATGTGTAAAATAAATACTCTTAATAATAAGTAATAGAAACAGATTAAGAAAATACAAGTTTTGTTAAAGTTATCAAATTCATAAAATATCAATAATTTGTAAAATATAAATTTTAATAATTAATATATAAAAAATATATATTACAATATTATAGAACTAATTAGATATAATAAGAATTTAAATATTATTAAAAATAGTGTTTTTATTAAACTATTTACTAATCTTATCCTTTAATTTATATCTTTATAAATCTTTTATTCATAATCAATTACATAAAGAATAAATATAATATTATTAATTTTTGTTAAGAGAGATTTTAATGTATTAATTAAGTTATTGAGCCTAATTCTAATTATCTAATATCAAAAAATATATTAGTAAAAATAATAAAAAAAATAAAATAAATTTCTTTATTTATTTTTTAAATATAAAAAAGATTTTATTAATCTTAATATATTTTTAAAAAAAGTATTTTTTTACCTTTTTTTTTCTTAATATAATATTACAATTTAAAAATTTTTACTTATAAATTTTAGCATGTAAGGAAACTTTTAGCTAAATCATCAAAAATCATTCTAATTGATTTTTTTTAGATTATTTTAAAAAATATGTAATTATATATTTATTAAAAGCTAAAAGATTTTTGTGAAAATATTTTTTTATTCTAATATCATATAGTATAGATATCATATTTTATTATTATTAAACATTTTTTGAAATTAAATATCTCTGCATTTAATTAATATCTAAAAATAAGAATCTTATTAGAAAACTAGTAAAATTGAAAATATAATATATAATTAATGTAAAATAGATTTACAAAATATTTATTTACTTTTAAAAATAATTTTATTTATTAAAAGTAGCTTAATTATAAAAACCTATTTATTTATATTGAAATCAGCAGGAATTGACAGTTTAAACAAATCTGATAAAATTGACATAATTATAATTATTATTTTTAGAATAAATCTATTTGTAACAACATGTTATACATTTTTATTTGTAACAACTTCAAAAAAATCACGTGATATAATACGTTGCATTACACTAACTGTATCTGTTATTGTTATTGTTATATGACGCAGCGTGATGCAGTTTGTATAACGTGATGCAGATTTATGTATCACAAAAACTGCAGCGTGCTATTAATGCTTGTATAACAGATATTTCTTGGATAAAGTAAAATTTTTTTGCTTCTTGTGAAAAAATTCGTATTGTATCATATAAAGATACTTACCCCAG
>CAJVPQ010003021.1:0-12072 GCA_910591825.1 Funneliformis caledonium
TCGAAATCAGCTATAATTTCAAATGATCGGTAAATGATCGGCAAGTGGTCGGATATTTTTTGGAGGGGAGTGTACATACACTAAGAAAGGCATGATGCATTTATTGAGAGTAAATATTTAAAGTTCTTATAAGTTTAGGACCATGCATTTAGAGAGGATTTATATAGTACGTGCAGTGCATTTAGAGAGTTTGCCTGCATATTTATAGAGGTGTACTTAGAGGAGTTTGTTTCTTCATATGTTTAGAAATAGTGTTTTGTGAAGAACTATCCAAAAGGAACGAGTTGGGTTCACTAGTCTAAATCGTTTTCGAAGTCGTCATATATTAAAACAACTCGCTGAGAATCAAAAAATCATTTTGGAAAAGTACACCATAGTTCTTATTATTTGGATCGCAGCAAGTTTTACCGATGATTCATAAGAAAGGAATTTCAATTATTTCCAATTATTTCAATTATTTAAACCTTGAATACCGTTGGTTTAATTTATAAACTAAACCAAAATGATATATCCTGCACAAAAATTGATAATCTGTCTCTAACACGTGCATTAAATACAACTAGGAACAGAACGATCTTAACTAAAAAAAATTCTTTTGTGCATTACAAATCCAATCAGCATCGACTCAATTATTGAGCGGGCGGACATCGGGACAGTTTTGTGTTACATTGCCTGGTCCTTCGCTTCGCTCCGGACTAACTAACCTTATGTACCTTTCACAAAATTTTTTTTTGCTAATCTTCTTGGTAATGCTGGTTATTGGACTATTCGAATGGTAAAGTTTTTTTGAATACGAAAGACATGGCCGTTTAGAAAACATCTCCTGAGAAACGAAATTGCAACCATGTACACTTTGACACCAGAGTAAACCTTTAGTGATATTACATCTTTACAATAATTCAATTAGAGAGGATGTGTAACAACTATAAAGAGTAAATAATTGGATGATATCACTGATAAAAAACGAATTTAGTCACAAAGAAGTATAATGAATTTCGAAAGCAAAGCTTAAGAGAAATATTCGAGCTCTTCGAAAAATATTCCGCCTCCAAGACATCTATCTCTAAAGGGATGCCCCAATGGAATATTCCCCAGCTATAAATGAGAAATCACACCATTCAAATGCATAATTTCTGTGATGCAAAAAAAAAAGATATTATAGAAATACTTGATCCAAGGGCAGCTGCAAAGTTGTGCCTAGTTACCATTAAACTAATTGTGTCCAATTGTATACCTTTAACATTTCATGTTTGTTGTTTATTTGAAAAAAATAATAAAAAAAGTAAAATACAATCATGTACTTGAAGTAGGACATCGTGGTTCATTGTATACTGCGTTTTTATAAAAAATTGTATCACGAAACGCCAATTCAACTAACCAAATTAAATTGTACGGATAAACATTGGATAACATGCAAGTTTTATCTTTTAACTAATCTTATTTTGGATCTAAGGCAATTAATTTGTAACCTCTTTAAAAATATTTTGTCCCAATAATAACCAAAGTTTATTGTATAGGATTAAATAATGATATCAGTGGAATACATAAAGTCCCGAAGCGGCTTCTTTATATGCCTTGAAATAAATTTAATACAGATATATATTTTATTATTATGTAATTCTGTCTCAGGTCTGAAAATCATGATTAAGTAATTGGTTAATTAATAGCTTGTTTTCTTTTTTTTTTTTTTTTAGGAAAAAAAAATGTTTTCTTTACATTTAAAAAATTAAAATTTCTGATGTTCTCGTTATAATGTTCTATTTTAAAAATGATTTATCTAACAATGAATGACTATAATGTTAATCATTTTCACCAAAATGTAATATATTTATTTGGTTTTCAAAAAAAAAAAAAAAAAAATAAAAAATAAAAAAATAAATGATTGAATAAATAAATAGATATACCAATGCCTAAAATAATATATAATATTTACAAATGTTTTATAATATGATGTTGATCTTTCCTTGTTAAGTAGTTGGTATCGAAACTCCGATTCTAAAATTAAAAATTTTTAATCCCTCAATTTTGTTTTCTTTATAAAGAAAAAAAAAATAATTGAAAAAAATTGTGATGATGAATAATGGATATGATGTTGATAAATGTTCGTGTTATATATTATTAAATGTTAATAATACTAGATATAGACATTTTTTTGGGTTTTTTTGGTTTAACTGGAGAGTCTGTCGATTCGATATTATGACTAACGAAATCAGCAATTGAGGCAAGAGTGTGTAACTTTTCATCATGTGTTGTCGATTTCGCGAGATCTTAAAAGAAAGGAAAGAAAAAGAAGCAATAGTTAATTAATATAACGTGCTTTAGGAGGGACAAGGACAAAGCTTTATAAAATTTACATGTACCTGGAGACGGAACTGGAGATGGAAGTGGAGATGGAAACGAAGTGGTAAAATAATTGTCATCATTGACCATGGTTCTCACACTACTATTCCTTGATAAATTAGGAGAATAATTGTCATTAACGACTGTTCTAGCACTGCTACTTCTACTTAAATTAGATTCATCATAATAGCAAGTATCTGGGGAAAGGTATTCATTATTATGATTGTGATGAATTAAATTAGTTGTAGTAAGAGGATGGTCATCATCATCATTGTAATTAGGATTATTGATTAATGTAGTGAAATTATTATTATTATTATTATTATTATTATTAGTAGTAGTAGTAGTAGTATTATTATTATCATCATTAGAAACGTTGATGTTGTTGTTGTTGATATGTGTTCGAGCATCGGTAGTATAAGTAGTAATACCACTTGCATTACATGATTTTCTAACAGTGGGATTTTTCTTCTTCAATCTATTATTGTAAAAATTTTTGATCATAAGGGGAGTTGCGTAAGGGATTTTTTTTAGAAATTTTAGACCATTTGAATTTATGTTTAGCGCATTCCTCCTCAATAATTTGTATCTCTTTTTCATTAAATTTCCTTTTTTTAACTGTGAAAATTCAAAGAGAGAAGGAGAACACTTAATTTAGCACACAATAAATTTAATTGGTATGCCGAAAGAAAAAAAGTAAAATAAAATAAAATTAAAAACTTATGATAGTTACTTGAAGGAGTTAAATGGTTGACCCATCTCTCTCGAATCTGTTTGGAGTCTCTCATACCATCAAAATGTTTTTCCAGGATAGACCAATCGATATCGTCACTATCAACGCTATGTTCAGTTACGAGGGTTTTCAATAAATCATCCTCCTAGATGAAATCAGACGATTTAAACGTTAAACACAAAAAGAAAGGAATCATTTATTCTTTATGATCGCGATACAAATCAATGAGACTCACCCATTTAGCCCATCTTCCCTTACGTTGTTGATTTTTATTACTTCCGAATCCCATATTATAAGATAATGTGAAAAAAAAATTATGTGTAAATATTTAAATATTTGCAGTAACAGTAGCAGTGATAGAAGTGGTGGTAATGGTGGTGGTAACGGCGGTGGAGGTGGTGACCGTGGTGGTGGTGGTGGTGGTGGTGGCGGCGGCGGCGGCGGTTACGGTGGATATTCAGGTATTCAGTAGATATATTTCTTCTCTCAGAGAATAGTACTCTCAACAACTTATAATACCGAATATCAAGGAAGTTGAACGATTCAAAAAATATGTGAAGGTTTATTAAGGGTTATTTTTCCTTATTGGAAAAAAAAGGATTTTATTAAATTTTATTTATTTATTTATTTATTTATTTTTTTTTTAACGAAAAAAAAAAAAAAAAAAAATTAAGGAAAATAAGTAGGAGTTAAAAGAGTAAGTTTATTTATTTAAATTTAGTGTTTTTGCTTTTTGAAATGAGACATTTTATTTATATTTAATTTACCGCCAAAAAAAAAAAAAAAAAAAAAAATTTAACAGTAAAAAAGTACTTTGAAGTTGACTAAATATGGGAAGAGCTGAAAGGGATATAATTCTCTAATTGGTTTAAACCCATAAGAATCTAAAAATAATTTACGTTACCAAAATGGGTTCGTTATCAATAAAATCATTCAATGGAGATAACCGCATTATCCCTTCGAAATTCGAGAATGGAGTACAGGAAACCATAATGCGAGTGAAACGAGAAATAAAACAAAAGGAAAACTAGAGAAAATTAGAACATCCAAATGGAAAGGTTTACGTTGCATTTTTCCACGCAGTATTATTATTATTTTTTTTTTTTTTGTAAATATTCAAGCGAGGAAAATCTTTACAATGGGATAGCTGTTTATCTTTTTTTTTTATCGGCTAATACATTTGAAACGCTAAATGCACACATGAAATAAAAAGCTTGGAGGAAGCTTTTCTTCAAAAAAAAAAAAAAATTAAATGCATTTTCACATCGGAAAAAATTTTATTCTTATTTGTTTTTCACTATTCCCCAATCTCAAACTTTGGTAACAACGTTGGAATGGAATTCTGGTTTAGTTATATTTCAGGAACAAATCTAAAAATTGTACCACGAAGATATCCAACGTGTCCCAAGGTACAAATAAAAAAAAAAACGCCCAAAATTCCATAATTACACTAATTACACAAAGTTATATCATGCTTTTAATCGTCGTCATTGAACGACCTTGGTGCTGCGGTGGCGATACAACTCCAAAAAACAGAGATGAATTTGGATTTCTTTGTTTAATTTAACGACTGTTTTTTATTATGATGTTCAAATACGTGTGACAAACATGATTTATGACCGTCCTTGCTTATTTTTGAATCATTTGGGGATAAAAAGTTTATGACAAAGCGTTCCGCAGTCTGCATGTATGTCATTCCAAATACACAAATACATCATCAGACCCTTTCATCGTTTTTTTTCTGACCTTTGGTTCGATTGCAATTGTAGTTAGTGTCAAAGTATTTCGGTGTGAACTCACCGATGCATTTCTGTTTATGCCCATTTGCAAATAAAGAATGATAGTAAATGAATGATGTTGTGAATTATTTTTTTGGGCGTTTTGCGCTTCTGCATGTTGTACTAGTCTTCATTCCTGATATCTTACCGAATGTAACATTAATACCTATTATGAAATAGAAAATTCCATCTTTAATCAACGATTTACTAATGAAAAAAGAATGGAAATAAAAATGTGAGGGATTCTTCAACTCTTCTAATTACCAATCATCTTGTTTCGGCTTTCATTTTTCACCTTGAATTTTTTTCTTTTTTTTTTTTTTTTTTTTGATTTTTTCGTAGTTACGCAAGTTTATTGAAACGTGGTGATTCGGTTTAACCATGTGGATTACACAAAATAGTTAAAAAGTTTATTAACATTAAAACAGCCACTCTGTTCTAAAAAAAAAAAAAAAAAAAAAAAAAAAAAAAGGAAAAGGAAAAAAGAGGTTACTTTTTTTTGAAATTTTCAAAAAAAGAATACTTGAAATAATCATTATAATAAAATTATAATTAATATTAATCTTTGATATGCATCGACAATTCGAAAAAAAAATCATCCTAGGTCGTACAATGAATTGAGCTTTTTCAAAAAAAATAAGAAAAAAATAAGAAAAAAAAAATAAAATGAGAATAAAATGAAGAGACTTAACTGGTACATTCTCCTTTTTGTTGATTTTATTTATTTATTCGAAAAAGGTATCGTGTAATTTTTTTGGGGGGAACTCTTTTTTTCTACAAGTATGAATTAATTTATGCACTGCTGGCAAACAGCACATAATCACGCGAATAATTTGATATTCAATGCTATAATGATATGTTTTATTATATGTTTTGCCTTTGGATCGACGACGTGACTGCCGATTATTCTAGATTTGATTTCCATTTTTGTTGAGGAAATTTGGAATTTGGTCATCATTCGACAAACACCCTGATGCAAAACAAAAATCAACTTTGCGATTGCTGAACCTTACTTATTGTAAAACTTTGTTCAACATATCAACAACCTAATCCAAAGCAAATAATGATTACGAATTATTTTGTTGTTGCTGCGGCAGAAAATCAAAGGCATTGACAAATGAACCGATTTATAGTAATAATAATAATAATAATAGCGTTGAATTCTTTATTTATTTTTTAAATTATGTGTCATTTACGTTGTACCAGGACATTTATGATAAAATTTAATGATAAAAATTTTAAACCAAGAAAATACACTTCTCCAATTTCGATTGTAAGTAAAAAAAAAAAAAAATAATCAATTTGTAAATAGCAAACCTCTAATTGAATTCCCTTGTTTGATATTTTGAGTAGCTTTTTTATGTACATAAGTGTCTGAATTCTCGTAAGTTTGGGAATTCGGTCCTACTTTTTTTTCTTATATTCCCATTTCAATTAAGAAGCGTAACTCCTTGTTCCGATTCCGAAATAAAAAAAAAATATTCTATAAAATCATTTTTTCAAATTCTTATATTATTAAAATCGAGTCATGAGACATAGTATATCATATGATCTTTTTGACCATCATGCTATAAAAAGAGTCGTTTTTGATGAATTAATTTTTTATAAAATGTGTATATGAGTAAAATAAAATTACTAACTATACCAAGTGTATAAAATCACATTTTTAGTACATAATATATATTTATTTTGTGCTTGAAAATTTGGGAGAATAAAATGTTAATCAAATAAAAAAAAAAACATCATAGTTTTCTAAAAATAAAAATAAAAAATACTAACCACTCGTCGTTAGAGCCTTTTTGATAATTTGCGTTACCCTTCTTTAAAATTGTCTGAAACAATTCAATCACAACGGCAGTCACCTTTTATATCCATCTGATTAAGTTTACTAAATTGAGTTTCAAAATTAGAGAATTAAATTATTTAAAAAAAAAAGCCATTTAAGCAACAATGTATTATTTGCAAACCCAAGCCATTTCTCAAAAAAAAATAGGAAAGCCCAAATAAGCCACAAAATAAAGAATTCAAACTAAGCCATTAAAACCGGAATGAATGTACAATGACATATTATTTATTTATTTACATTTCATGTGGGCTATGTAATAAAAAATCAAAGCCATTCAAGTATATATTTAGCTAGCTTATTTAAATTGATGCAATAATTATTTTGAAGTTTCAATTTGATTAGGAATGCAAGTTCGAGATATTCGAAGTTCATATAGCAACTAGTGTTCAAAGCAGAAGAGTATGAGGCTTTTGATAAAACCTCGTTGTTACCTTTTCATCTAATCCATCTTAAATTTGTTCACCTTGCTTGTCTCAGAGACGTATAATCAAAACTTGAAGTGAAATTTAAGAGGGTAAAGCCTATAATCTTATTATTGATATCAATGTAATTGTTTTCGGGTGTTGAAAATTTTTTTATAGAAATAATTTGTGTAATTTTATAATGTTATTATACAGAAATAACTAAGTTTTAAATATTATCATGTGATTTAAATCTAAATATACTAGATATTTTTCTAGTATAAAAGTCATTATTTTGATCTATCTGACAAAAATATAACAAATAATTTGGTCTTTCATGGATTTATACCTTTCGCAGACATATTATTTGCCTCTTTTATTAAAGCAACATCTTTCTTGATCCATTAATATCTGAAAATGCATTTAGAAGATATGTAAAAGTAATTTTACAATAAAGGTTTTCTCAAATACTTCACGATCTAAAACACTTAATATTCTTAGTAGATGTTTATAATAAAGTAAACATATTTTAAAGAGCCAAAGTATTCAAAAAATTATTTTATCTAAAAATCTAAAATCTCTATAAATAGTATGTGAATACTTTTACATTCTTTAAAATATCATAATACAGTATCAAACAAAGAAGTACTACAGAAATAAGCTCAAAATAATTAGTAAGAAATAAAAATCGAGAATAAAGATAAATATTCAAAAGAATAAGATTGGCCTATATAAGTGCAATAATTTATTACAAATAACAACATCACTGATTTTTTATTTACAACTTATTTTAAAAATTAAGAAATTAAAAGAAACTATAATAATAGAAGAAATTAAAGGTAATGCAGTATCTTAGCAACAAGCATAAAAAAAAAATGAAAAAAGGTAATAAATAAAAACATTGTAAAAATACATGATACTTAAAGTTTCCTATTATTTTTAATCAAAAATCCTGAATTATTGAAAAAATTGTATATAATATTAAATTTAAAATTGCAAATTATAAATAATGCAAATAAATAATTAAAGTTAAAATAGTTAAGCATCTTTATGAAAAAAGAAAAGAAAATTACAATATTTATATAGTAAAATTAAAGCTTTACATAAGCCGGCTTGGCTTGGATTGCCACCAGTTCAAGCTGAACCACTTTTTTTTAGCTCAGCACAGCTTGTAGAGATCAATTAACAAGCTAAGCTAAGCTAATCTAGTTTACAAGCTGGCTTATTCAGCTTATATTTATATTTAAAAATGAAAAATCATTGAGAGAAATATTTTTTATTAAGAGAAGTATTTCCAAAATGATTTCTTTCGAAAGGAATATTTTCAGTATGATTCCTTTCAAAAGGAACATTTCTGAAATAATTTTTATCAAAAAAAAAGTTTTCAGATGATTCCTTTTGAGAGGAATATTTTCAGAATTATTTCTTTTGAGAGAAATATTTTCAGAATAATTCCTTTTGAAAGAATTATTTATAGAGCGATTTTCATAAAGGATTTTATTTTTAGAGCAATTTTATTAAAGGATTTTACTTCCAGAATGATTTCCTTAAAGATTCACTTTCAGAACGATTTTCTTAAAGGACTTCACTTTCAGAATGATTTTTTTGAAAGATTTCACTTTTGAAGCGATTTCCTTGAAGAAATTCACTTCTAGAGCAATTTATATAAAGGACTTTATTTTTAAAATAATTTTCTTGAAGGACTTTGCTTCCAAAATGATTTTTTTAAAGGATTTTATTTTCAGAGTAATTTTCTTAAAAGACTTCACTTTCAGAATGATTTCCTTAAAGGATTTCACTTTTAGAGCGATTTCTTTAAAAGACTTTGTTTTCAAAATGATTTTCTTAAAGAATTTTACTTTCAGAGTGATTTTCATAAAGAACTTGATTTTTAGAATGATTTTCTTAAAGGACTTTACTTCTGGAGTAATTTTCTTGAAGAATTTTGCTTTTAGAATGATTTCTTAAAGGATTTTATTTCAGAATGATTTTCTTAAAAAAAGTGATCAGTATCATTTCTTTATTCTAGTGAAAAATATTTAATTTATTAATATTATAATACTAAATTTATATAGATAAATGTATTTATCTTTATTTTTAATTTGTAAAAGAATAATTACAAAAAGTTAAAATATTTTTAAAAAAAAAATAAAAGTAGATATAAAAACTTTTATAAACTTAAAAATACTAAGTTTTCTTAATCTATTTATATTAAAATAAGAAACTAAACCAAATTATTTTTTAAAATAAAATAATTTTCTTTCTTTATAAAAATCTTTAATTAATTAAATCTGAATTTAACCATTCTTTAAGACACATGTATTTATTAATTGTTTCACCTTTTAAACTGCATCTTTTCTAAACTACCAAACCTGCTCTACCTAAAAATATTCTTTCTATTAATGTACTAGTAGCTAAAAAAAAAAAATAATAAAATTTATATGAATAATTATAAATTATAAAATAATATAATTAATAATTATATTAACCTAGAATAGCTAAGTAATCTTTAGCCATTTTAGAATTAATTAATATATTATTATAATAAATATTTAAATATTATACTTACTTTTCATCATAATAATATATCATTTTATTTGATACAAGTAACTCTTTAAAATAAACTTTAAGCTCATCTTTATGATATTTTTTTTTTTTAAATATATAATTAAGAATATTATCTTTTAAATTATCAGAAGAAATATTAGCATCTGCAATATTTTTATATTTTTTTTTCCCAAATAGTTGTTATAATATTTATTTTACTTTATTAATATAATATCTTTGCTAATTATTAGTTTTATAATATTGTAATTTTAATTGTGAATCTATTACTAATTAATTATAAATAATAATAATAATAAAATAATATATTTAATTTATTTAATTTTATAAATTAACTAATCTGTAGTAATAATATAATTAGTTTCATCTGTTAATGGATAATATTCTAATATTTTTTCTTTGCTAATTTAGCTATATATTTAATTTCTAATCTATTAATATTATTATTAATTATATCTTCAATTTTATTTATTAAATAATTATAAACTGAAACACTATATTAAAGTGTAAAATATAATTGACCAGTAATAAAATCTGATTATTTTTTAAAAAGTTAAATAAAAAATTATTTATTAAATATTTAAAATAAATTTAAATTAAACATTCTTTATTAATAAATTATAAACCTATAAAAATTCTTGTATATCTTTAATACAATCCCATTCATCATCTAAAAGAATATATTTATTAAGATTTTTATCAGATTATGCTATATTATGAAGAGTATTTTTAAGTAAATAGCTCTTTCTAATATCATTTCTATAGAATTCTAACAAGTTTTAATATCAATTATTGATTTTAATTGTTGAAGTTTTAATGCAATATATTGTTAAGAAAAACTTTCTTGTTGAGGTGAAGCACGAATTTTTACTATTAATTTTTTAAGCTAAATAATATATTAAATAAATTAATTATTATTAATAAAAATTACTTTTAAAATTACTTTTTATTAAAAAATAAAAACTTACTTTATACAGTTCTCAGCGAAAAGAATAGCAGTAAATTTTTTTTTGAATAATAAAATTTTTTAATAAATAACTTTTAAAATTTTTTTTATTCTCAAATGTTTTTGATTAAGGAATTATACACTCAAAAAATTAAAATATAAAAAGTATTCTCCTTCTCTGTTAATCTGAATTTAAATATAAGTTAAAATACTAAAAAATTAGAAAGTTAACCTTTCTTTTTATTAATTTAACTTCATGCTTTCTATTTCCTACTTCTTTAGTTAGAATATATTATTTTTATTGTAAAACATTTAGCTGAACATTTATTTATTATTAGGTGAAGCTCGTTAACATAGTAAAATGTTTTGTAATCTTAATTTTAATGATCAAACACTCAAATTTTACCTTGTTTTACAATCGCAAAAATTTTTTCATATTAAAATATGCATTGCAGACTTCAAACAATACACATAGCATTCGGACTAGTAATACATATAAAATACTATGTAATTGTTTATACAAATTTTTACAAAAAAATGTTAATTATATAGTAAAAGATTGCATCGCCATTCTTTTCACCGGGGACTGTATTACTACGAAAAGATATACCTTATATTTAGACAGAATCGTAACAAAAGGCTTTTAAGCATTTGAAAACATGCCTAATAACTACACTAGTCCTAATTTATCCTGATTTTAAATACAAGTTTTTACTCTTTACCGATAGTTCCTACATAAGCCTTGACGCAGTATTAGCACAATTGGACGATAATAATAAGGAACATGTTATAGCTTATGCTAGTCAAAGTATAAGCTATGCTGAACGAAATTATGCCTCAACTGAATTGGAATATCTTGCCGCTGTATGGGAAATAGAACATTTCTGACCTTATCTGTTACATCAACAATTTGAACTAATTACCGACCATGCGGCCCTATAATGGCTTTTTAATAAGCCTGATCCTCCTCGTAAGTTTATAAGATAGATTATTCGTATTATAGAATTCTCATATCAAATTCGATATAAAAAAGGAAAACTACATTCAAATGCTGACGCATTGTCTCGACTTCCTTCACAATAACCCATAACAATTGTAACAAAATCTGAGAGTGAAAGCCTAAGTGTTAGCAGTGCGACTAACAGCTTTACAATATGGAACCTGAAACCTACCACCAATTATACCAATATCTTACTCAACTCACATACTCCCAAACCTCACCCTTCACAACAACACACAACTCAAAAATAAGCACAACATTATTTCGTACAAAATCAACAACTTTATAGACGTAATCATAAGTATTCAACTCAGCCACTACTTGTAATCAAAACTAATGAAGTTGAAAGTATTCTACATAATATTCATAATAAACCTTTAGGAATTCATTTAGCACGAGACATTACCTACAACAAAATTGCCTCTCGATATTACTGGCCTAGTATGTACAAAACGATTGATAA
>CAJVPQ010003022.1:0-12071 GCA_910591825.1 Funneliformis caledonium
TATTATAAATATTCGTGACTATATATAAAATAAAATCGATAAATAAATTATGCAATATTTATTTCACCCCCCTGTATAGTGTATATATAGTGTATAATAAAAAAAATAAAGTAAAGAAGTTCGATTTTTTATAGGAACTGATAGGAATATAGGAACACTCTTCTTAGAATTAATCTAAAATGCTTTCTACTGCTAAGATGCTACACAAATACGTTCCTATAAGTGTTTCTATAGTGTTCTCAAGAATTTTGATAGGAACATTGATCTAACTAGGGCTGTTTACCTCTATATTATCTCTCTCAATCAGCTTAGTTAGCTCTGTCAGCTTTTTCCAATGGTACTTTTCTTTCACCTTATGTTTTTTTGCATATGAATTGCAAAATTCACATACATCTAGTTTAGCCAGCTCAGTTAGCTTTTTCTGATGGTAATATTTTTTCGCTCTAAGTTTTTTTGCATGTGGATTGTAAAATTCATATTCACCTCTAGTCTTTTCAATACATCCAGGTTATTTACAAGGAACTTGCCTAGAATCCCTATGAACTTTGCATTTATCTAGATGATAGCATCTCTGATTACACACTTTTCTAGTCCTAAGAATGTATGAACAGAAATAAAATCTCCAGTTAGTATTTTCTTCCTTCAGCCTTATTTATATATATTGATTAATAATCTTAGGAATTAATTTTATTTTAAACTTTTTTCTTGCGAATATTATATCTTGAGTTTTGGTTTAATTATAAATCTTTCAAAAATAACCTAATCCAAGCTTTCAGAATTCTCTGACGCTCCCGCCCTTTTTAAATATGGGTTTAAAGCTTCTGATATAAGTGAATACTGTTATAAAATCTGTGATGATAGTGTTCAATCAAGGAAATTCCTTAGTATAGATGATAAGGATAGAATATAAGCCATACTCTTAGAACAAAAAGGCTATTTCTTACACGAAATTATTGATGAGAATAATCCACTTCATCCTTTTATAGATTTTAATCTATTAGTAGAAATCTTAGATGCTATCACTTCCAAATTTTCAGACGGTTAGGCTAAAAATACAGTTTGTTATGCCTTTAGAAATACTTGCCTGAAAGTATTTCCAGAATGGGATAAAGAAACTATAACTATTGCCGACAGTAGTGATAAGAAGAAAATATCTCTCCATATCTTAACTTTTGATATGAGACTCCCAAATCTCGCTAAGGTTAGAGTTTTTACTGAACTTGTTTATAAGAAACTTTCAGTGGGATTACAAAGAAAAGGTATAATTGATAACATCACAAAAAAATAATCCTGTTCCTTGAGAATACTTGGAACATCCAAATACAATAAAAAAACAGACAAACATGTTCGTATAAAAAAACCTGTTCGTCCAAAAAATAGATTTATCTTTGACTTCATAATCTACTTACTGAATGATGATTCTGAAGTTAAAGACAATCCCCTCTTAGCTGTTCTAGAATCAGAAGTTAAAAGACATCCAGAGTACAATAGTATTACAGATAACGAAACTACTGAAACTTAATTCAAACTAGTAGAGAAATTGATTAAAGAGGCTAGTATTGAAGAGTATAATCTCTCATATTTATCAGATAACTTTCCTAATAAATTTCCATTATCACGCATCTCTCTATCACACTGCCTATTATGTGATCAAAAACATGATAGCGAAAATGCATACATTATACAAATTAAAAAATCTTACAGCTTTTTCTGCTATCGTGCTAATCAAGATAGAGAGTCTGGTATAAAGCCTTTGTTAAAGCTTAAAATTAGTGAGACGGCCTTGGATCGAGAACAAAAGCTTTCAGCACTAGTAAAATTAGTCCTATCAAGAATATTAGATCCTAATGATCACTTTGTATGAGGTGATTTATTGTGTATGTGTACTTCAAGTAAAAGATTCTTCCGCATGGATGTTTATGGAGTAATTCAAGCAACAGTCACCTGTGTCCAAAAGAAAATAAAAACATGAATTCTTAAACATAGAAATCTACATGGTGGACTTATGTTTGATATAGGGCCCAAATTAGATCTTGCAAATTTTATAATTAATATAATAGAATATGTGGCGAGACGATAAAATTAAAATCTTTAATTGATCATGTTCACACTAGTGACGTAATATATTATGACGATGTTAATTTTCTTTCATACCCTCCAAATATTAATCCATCCAAAATCAAATTCTTTAATCTTTTTTTAGGATTTAAGGCTAAACCGGTATTCTAAATTAATTATGATCTTGTAAATCTGATTGTCTGACATATAAAAAATATCTGGTGTAATAGGAATAAAAAACTTTTTGAATATGTTCTGAAATGGTTTACATTCATAGTTCAGTATCCAAATATAATTCCTAGAACTATTCTTATTTTATGCTCCTCACTATGCTATAGAAAAAACATTATCACTGATTTCATTCGAAAAAGCTTATTCGACTCAGAGCTTGTTTATTCAACTTCTGATCTTAGAAAAATTCTTGAAAAATTTAACAGCCCTATTCAAGGACGTAAGCTTATAATTATGAATGAAACAGAAATGATCAGTAAGGAATGGCATAAAGCAAATGATCATCTAAAGTCTCTTATAATGTAAAATTATATTTTAATTGAACGAAAAGGATTTGAATCTCAGGATTGTAATCATTTCGCCAGATTTATAGTTCTAAGTAATCATGATGCTCTGATTAGAATAGAAATAGGAGATGATCATATTGTATGTTTAGATGTCTCCTCTTACTGTAAAAATAATTTTACATATTTTGATCAATTAGGAGGGATTCTTGAGCATCCTGATACACCAGGATCATTTATGGCATATTTACTTAATCTTAATCTTTTAGGATGAAAGCCACGTAAGATTCCTCTATCAAAATAAAATGGACATAATGTGAGATCAACTTCCATCCCCTATTCAATTTATTATTGATTACATTATGTCATGATCAGAGGGATATATTGAAAGAATGATATGTGATAATTTATACCAAAAATATTTTGAATGATACAGGGCAAATGGAGAAAAGCCATTAACTAATAAAATCATTAGAGGAAAATTTTCTTATGTTGGGATTGATCGAAAGTAAACACAAATTGATGGAAAAATAAATTGGATTTATACTCTCAACCGCTCTAAGATTGTAACCAAACTCTGTGAACATGGCCTAGAAGATCTCAAAGAATTTTCTGATACACCTATCAAAGATACACCTCAAATGAATCTACCCACTAATGAATCTATAGACATACCCATATTCAATGTGCCAGAAATTATTCTCCTAAAAATAATTTTGCCTCAATTAGAAAAGGATGTAGTAGAACAATTAAAAGCCCCAATCGCTTCAACATCTAAAACATCTGAGACTTCTAATCTATCTGAGCCAGTAATTAATAAGATTTTTGAACATATCAAATCTAGCAATAAAAAAGTTTCTTTTGCATTTCTGGCTAAATAACAGCATAAAAAGCGTCTCAGAAAATAGGCTATCGATTATAGTAAAGATCCTGATAAGTTTATGATGATTACAGAAAAAGACGTCAATTTATCTTGGGAGTATTAAGACAGGATGATGGCGGACGCAGAAGTCATCAAATTTGCTAGAGAAAATAAGATGAATCTGAATGATTTATTTTACATGACTAGAAGGGAAAGGTTAATAAGCGAAGAAATATATATCCAGGAGTTTGAGGATATGGAAAATCCCAGAAGTATATTTATGATGATAAGAAATAGCAAAAAAATATAAGCATACTCTAGGAGAATGGTATACTTTAGTAAAGAGCGAATAAGAAGCCAGTTTATAAGAAAGATATTTGGGTAAGAGAGCCTTTATATTCTTTACACATAGGTGATATAAAATTCTAAATTATTATAATTCCATGGCTATGTATTTTTTTTCGCATATCCTACTACTTGCAATTTTCAAATATATATAAAGATATTCCAGTCAAAGCTTGTAGCCTCATAAAGAGCCTACAATAAGTTATAATATTGTTTTTACTGATCATATAATAGTGAAATTACAGAATAAATTTTTTGAATTGAACTTTATCCTACGTAATATAATCTGAATACTACAGATTAATCTAACTATCACCATATATTCTACATACCACTCCATATCTGCTATTATAACTAAGTTCGTTACAGACTACAAACTCACTAATGAGATGAGTCTCGAAGAGCTTAGCCAGTATGCGCCAGAAATACTTGAGCTCTTAACAACTGGTGTATCAAAGGTAGATAAAGAAAAAAGGCGTCAGGCTCATGATCGTCTTCAAAGGATATAAGTTTAGTAAAGAATAAACATATGTATTAATTCCTCATAAGAGAGTTGGGTGAAGTAAAAATCAAGTACCCCCAAAGAAGGGATGGGTTAAAGACTGGAAAAGTGAATATATGTCAAGTTTCTGATAATGCTTATTCTGAGGAGACTATTAAAGAAATGGCTCAGCGTATTATTCAGGATAATCTTAGTGAAAGAGATGTAAAAGCAATATCTAGAATCTTAGTCAAAACTGTTTCTGATCCTGTCGTCACCTTATCACGTCTCTCTAGGCTTCGAAGAGAATTACGAACCTTCAATACTCCAGAAAAAATAATCTCTGCTACAAAAATTCTGAAGATAACTAAAGCATCTAATAAAATTCAACAGGAGCGTACTGAGCAACATAAAAATGAAGGACTTTATTATCTGGACTACTTCTCATTAGAATCAGTTAAGGAATGGCTAGATTTGTATGATGTGTTTAATATATCTAATAAACAGGCCCTAGCTGATAAAATGATCATGCTCTGCATCCACCCTGCTAAAATTAAAAACTTGCGCATAGCAAATGGAGGTGTAACTGGATACGCAAAAAACTGAGGCCAACAGGATATTCCTTGGGTGTTTAGATCACTGGAAAAAAATGAGGAGCGAGCAAGACAATTGCTTATATGGATTCAGGAAGCAATTGTTTTTGAAGCGTTAAAAGACCCAGAAAAGCCTAGATTGACATACTTAAGTTCATTTTTGAAAAAAATGAATATATTCATAAACCTTATGAGCCATTACTCCCTAGTTCTTTGTGCAAATTAGAAGCGGTGTTTGCTTCTGTAATACATGAGCCTAAAAATCTATCAAAAGCCAATACTTATGCCAGTGAAGTACTTCACCACAGTCCTGACAATCATACTTCTCCATCTGATAGATATACTATAGTTAATTTCAGAAGGAGGGAGCAATCTTATGATCAAACAAAACCATTCTGGATTTCTGATAAAAACTAATCACATATATATGTTAGAGGGGATCCTAGAGGGATCAGATCAGAAGGACTGATTTAATCAAAAGCGCTCTGCATCAGTCTGATATCATTTATTAATTTTATTTTTTCACTCAAAGTAAGATATACTATATATAAAATATTGCAAAAATGTTAACTGATCAAAAGAATTCATCTGATAGTATAGCTAACAAACAGGAAGTTATCAAATATACAAAGATATTAGCCTAGACATTTGAACTAAATGAGCAAAATACAAAAGTATATAGTGCACTTTTCAGTGAAAATAGGGTGCTAAAGAAATAATTAGAAGATTATCATTCTCACATAACACTTTAGAAAGGAGGGTAAAAAGATTGAAAGAGATGTAGAATCTTTAAAAATCGAATTAAGAGATCTGGACGAATGTGTAGATAAGAAAACTGTGATTAACTTAATACAAGTAATAGTTCCCTCAATAATTGGTAAAAAAAGAAAGGAAAGATCAGGAGAAAAACGTATATAATAAAAATAAGGTTAATTAGCTATCTGATAAATGCCAATCCAGAGCGATGATAGAGGTTTATTTTTTCTGATCTATTCTAACTATATATATAAAACAATGGATACAGATAATTTACTTGATCTTCTTCTACTAGAAATAATATTATTTATTCTAAAGTATCTTCCAGAATAGGAACTAAAGAATTCTTGCAGTATAAATAGGAAAAGAGAGATGAATCTATTCCTCAGAGGATTATCACCTAAGAATACATTTAAAGTTCTTTTGAATGAACTAGAAGTACTTGCGTTAAATGAGATAGTGTCTGAAAGGCTGAAGCAGTGATCGCATGATTTTCTCAGCTGAAGGCACTCAGAGTAAGGTGCTTTACTATTTTTTCATTTAAAGATACAACATATAAACAGAATATTTAGCCAAAGATACGTAGCATGATGCATTCAAGCATTTTTATTATACCAAAACTATTAGAGTGGATTCTATATTCCCTAGCAGTAGATAAGACACTGTATCCTACTCTATTTATACCTGATTATGATACAGATACAGTGCTCCTATTTTATGGAAACGCGTTGAGCTAAAGACGGGTAGCATATGAAAGATTTTAGTAATCATGTAATTTTTTTCGTTTGAAGATACAATGTATAATACAGATTATTTATGACGCAATTAAGCATCTTTTATTTACCAGAACTATTAGAACAGATTTTACATTTTTTAGTGATAGATAAATCTCTCTATCCCGCTCTATTTGTTAACCGATTTTAGTATAGATGTGCTATTCCTAGCTTATAGAAATATATCAAACTAAAGGGGAATGACCTGAGATATGAGCACTATTTCTCAGATGGATATACTTATAGTGAGAGAAATTGTACTCAATGAGAAATATTTGTAAAAATAATGTATGAAAAGAATAAGCCAACTCATATTTCGAATATAACCCATCTAGAAATTACTTATTACCATTCACTTTCGGATAAAAAAATAAAAAGTATTGCGAATACATTTCTGAATATAATTCATTTAGATTTCAAAAATAGTATAGGTTTTGGTGATAGAGCACTATTTATAATAGCGGAATCATTTTCTAATTTAAGATATCTCAATTTGTGGGATACTCAAGCAATAACCGATAAAGAGTTATATGCAATTGTAGAATCATGCTGTAAATTAGAATATCTAAATATTTCTTATTGCAGAAATATTACTAATAAATCTTTGTTTGAAATCGCAGAAAATTGCCATGATATATAAGTGTTTTATTTTGCCGAAGCACATCAGATTACAGATTAATCTATAAGTTACATCTTAAACTTATGCCCAAATTTACGAAAACTTGATATTGTATATAGTAAGAAGGATATCAAAGATGCTAATACTTTAATACAGAGATGTTTCAGCATAGAGTATTTTGACTTTTGTGATGCCATGACTTTATAAGATGATAGATTAATTATAGCTATCATCAAAAGATCTTCAAATTTAAGACATATAGAGATTGGTTGTAATGATATTACTGATAAGGTTACTGAAGCGCTGGCTTATACTTGTCATAAATTAGAATATCTTGATCTGTGTTGCTGTGATTTTGTTAGTGAGCCATCAATTTGTAATGTTATATGTTTTTGCTTAAAGCTCCAACATCTCAACTTTAGTTACTGTGATATTATAAGTAAGACTATTGAAGAAATTGCTCACTCATGTCTCAATTTAAAATCTTTAGATTTGAAAGGATATGAAAATATTAGCAAAAAAGTCATGGACCAGCTAAATCCAAATATTTATATCGAAAATTTTGATAAAGATTACTGCTGTTCCGATTCAGAATCTTCTAGCTTTAAAACTGAATCAGAGTCTAAATAATCTAGCTAGTTCAAAATGGGTTGAGAGATATTTTGCATGATCATTAATTAGATTTTTTTTGCATTATAAGCAAATCACATAAAATTTTTTTGGTATTTTTTCTGAGACTGAGCAGTTCCAGAAAACTGGTGACACTATAACCTATGTCTATTTTTTCTTATATCTATATATATTATACTAACTTACTTTTGAATATTTCATTTCTTGTATAAAATTTATCAATTATGACATCTGAGCTTGAAGTATTAAAACAGCGTATCGTTAAACTTGAAGCTAAGAATGCTAAGCTTAGGCTGAAAAAGCTGAGCTTCTAAAGCAGATTATGGAAGGGAATACCAGATGTGATATTAAAGTTGAGAAACTGGTACAAAAAAATAAGGAGCTTGAGGCCAGACTTGTGATAGTAAAACAGGCTTCCTTATCAGTGAAAGAGCAGTCGAATAATGATAATCCTTCTGACAATAGTACATCTAACTTTAATTCAGTTGCGGAGTATCATGAGAAATTATTAATGGATGTGAAAACAGATAATTCCTTTTCTGAAGAGGATTGCTATAATAAACAAGAACTGGTAACAGAGATAGCTATGGTACTTGTCAACTTTGTAAAGTACTTGTAAAGTGTTTTAATGGTTAATGGCAAATCGTTAGAAGAGAAAGATATGAATAGTTTCTTACTTGAGGCTCATAAGAAAATTGTTAGTGATGAGATAAGGCAGAGAAAGCGAGAGAAAAAACTTCAATGTGAATTGACAGTTGCCAACCCATAATATATTTCTGAAAAAGATGATCAGGTGATTTCAAAAATTTTGAAAGAGTTCGAAAAAACCGTTCCCTCAAGGAATGATTAAAATCATGTAACTTTAAGTGAACCAGATCTTTTATCTGTGAAGCAAGACGATGACATGATTCAAGAGGAATCACTTGATAAAAATCAAATTGTAAAATAAGGCCTAATACATAAATTATATGTATCCATATCACTTAAAGAGGTTTCAGATAGATAAGATAATGTCAAAATCAGCTCTTGCGTTAGTTTGGAGAATATGATTTTGGGTTCTGCCTAGCACTTATCTTATTTATTTGAAACAGCAATAAAATCCAGTCAGCAGGAAATATTAGATTGGCACAATTATTCTTTTAAATTTGAGAGTAAGATAGGTGCTCTTATGGTTGATGGTAGAATTAAGGATAAAATGACAAGATCAATGATTTACAAGGAAATGAAACCATTTCTTCCTACTAAAATCACACAAGCTAACTTGCGTAAAAAAACTCATAGGGCCAGAAAACATTTTATATTATTCGGGAAAAATAGGATTGGAATAGATAAAATTAAGCTGGTCTCATATCGCGCAACTGAAATTTTGAAACTAACTAACACACAAATCCAAAATGTCATAAATCAAATAAAAAAATATACTAGCAAACATCAGAGTCATATGACTTTAAAAACTATTCCCTCAGGGAATGATCAGATTAAGGCTAAGATAAGTACATCAGCAACTATATTACCTTCACCTCAATCCAAGAGTCCACTTCATGACCGCTCCTATTTTCACAACAAAATATTAGACCAATATCCTGCTTTATATAGAGAATTTAATAGTGAAAATTTCGATTATTATGGCATTACTGATGAGAAATTATGCCCATTATGCAGTTTAGATCATGATGACGAGAAAAGTATAAAAGGTATGTATAAATCTGGATCTTACTTTATTAAATGTGAACAGTGTAAAATTGAGATAACTGCATAGTCTCATTACCTCTTTCTTATATTATAAATACTTCGAAAGATGATCTAATTATTTTTTTGGAAATATGATAAGAAATAGTAAACAGCTTTCTATCCAGGAATTTAAATTGATCTGTAATCATATAAAAAGACAATATAAGCAAGTCTGATAAAGTATTAACCTCTGAGTATCTGGATTGGCTTACCAAATTAACTAGTTTACCATGCGTTTTGACAGATAAGATTCAGTCTAGCTTATACAAAAAATATAAAAAAGAAACTGGGTATAAACTATGGTAATTATTAGAAGCTGTGATAAGTATATCAGAAAAACCTCAAGCCTCTGATTTCAAGCCCATCACTTTTGAAGCAAAACCTGATCCAGAGCTAATTATCAAATTCGTGTTAGAGCACTTCCCATACTTGAAATTCTGAAATAGTTTTAGAGGGATTGATAATTATAATTTTGCATCACTTCAGCCATGGAGCTCACCATGTCCTATTTGTGATAGAAAACATGGGAATTATGAATTACATGACAAATGGTATAGGATTGGAATGGAATATTGTCTTAGCTGTAACTCTTCAAGCAATAAATTCAAATTCACAATCGTAGCTACATAATGGTATTATTACACTAGATATTATTTCGCAGTGTGAACAAAAATATGTATTTTTTTTATTTACAATCAATAAAGCTAAGGCACATTAAACACAATATATTTATATGTCATATCTAGTATGTATTGAGAAGAGTGGATTGTATTTGTATACTAATATTTCTTAATCAGTTTTTCATCTGTGAATCGATACTTAATAAAAGTGCAGTATCATTTAAAAAAAATCACCATGTATTATGAGAACAAGTCATTACTATTTATTCTCAAAACTTCCCACATATACTCAAGCTTTTATATGTATTAATAATAAAAAAGATCTCCTTGTTGATCCAGGAACACGATTCTAGTATCTATTTTATAATTTTAAGAAGTATCCATTGATCTAATTTCGTGATGAATCATAATAACGTAATTTTCTCAAAGATTTATTCTAAAAATCGATCTTTAAATGCACTACAAATCTTATAAAAAGGTGAAGCTTTATTTAGTGAATCCTTTTATCCGCCTTATGCAAGTAAAGCAAAAAAAGATTAAAACAAATATTCAAACTTACCACTATTAACCTCAACAATATCGACAATCAATCAAACGAGTATATTTTACAAAGTAATAGCGAAATTAGTTTGTTTGATTTCTTGACTTGATTCTAGAAAATCGTCATCACGATGCTAATCATTTTTTCTGGCTCTATAGATGCTCAAAAATAAAGCAGACATATTACCTTTCTTGATTCTTTCCGCATATTTAATCTTTGTCGAGAAAATCTTGATTATTGTCATATGCCTAATCAGCGCAGTATTAATTTCTGTCACCAGATTTTCGTCACATGCTGAGATACAGTATGCAGTATATTGAATAAAATTTCTGGCAATAGCATTCAAATTCTTGATGCTTGGCGTAATAATGTTCTAGCGATAAAAAAATTGAAACACCTTTATTATAATGCATTAACTAACAAATTTCTTGAATGTGAGGTGGAATGAAATGTTATGAAAATGAAGTATAGCAGTAAATGTGAATCAGAAGCCTCAACTTGTTTTATTTCTTTTACTGCGTTGCTAATCTCAGAATTCTTCATACAGGTTTGAAATTATTTCTTCTCAAGAAGTTCTCTTGCAAGAAATAATCTATTACATAATCTGTGGGTAGGATAGACAAAAATTCTGTAGATATACAGTGTGTAAAAAAAATAATTATAATAAAAATTATAAGTTAAAAATCTTTAATAATTTCTGCAATATACATCTGTTCAGCAAATAATTTTACCTGATTATACAGTGAACATATATATACAATCAACTCTTGTTATAATGAACTCTATGTCCTAGACCTCAACTTTGCTATAAGGCTATAGTGAAGATTTTAAGAGATTTGATTGGCCAATTCGCTATAACAAGAGTATTTTTATTATATTTGTTCAAAAAATTCGTTATATCAAGAGTTCGCTATATCAAGAGTTGACTGTATATATGCTGATTATTTTTTGTTTATGTATTCATTTATGATTAGTTATATTTTACCCATAGCAATATGGCCTATAGAATTTTTACGCAACATCATATAATGATAGCCACATTATGGGAAAATAGTACTCATGACACTAATATTTTACACACTTTAACCTATATCCCACTCCTTACAATATACTACTATATAAGAAAGCTCAAAAAAAATATTCCTTTAAAGCCTTTATCTCATCCAGGAAGGCCAAAATGACTTTCTTCTAAAAGACGTCATCAACTTGAAAAACTTGTTTCAGCAAACAAATTTTCTACCTGTTCTGAGCTGGCAAACATTTTAAATAAAAAACATCCTGACCTTAATATAAGCAAAAGAACTGTACTCAATGAACTTCAGTCTTAATTATGTTAGCACAATCCCCAAAACAATTCCTTTACTCACAGCTTTTCATAAACAATGCTATGTTGAATTTGCCATGAAATATCGAAGACAAAATTGGAATCAAGTCATCTTTTCTGATGAAACCATGCTTCAGATGTTCAGGAATACTCAAAAGATATTTTATAAGGCTGGCACACAACCATCGCAAAAACCCATGGTTAAGCATCCCTACAAAGTCCA
>CAJVPQ010003023.1:0-12070 GCA_910591825.1 Funneliformis caledonium
AGAAACAAGGGATTATTTATAACAATTTTTTATAACGTTTTGATCTTTTATTTCAATAATTTTGAATAAAAACAAATGAAGTTAAACAATGTAAATCAAATAAAAGGATTACCAAAAAGAGGATTAGTGAAGCAACATTAAGAAATAGAAGGAGTAAACCAATTTTTTAAAAAAGTATCAGTAAATAAATTTTTTTATTGATCGATTACTGCACTAATTTTGTGATTAACTGCGGTGATTCATGAGAATCGTGAATTTCTTTTTTTTTTCTTTCACATTTACGCGGCTGTTTAATCCGTACTTTGTAGAAAATAACAACTTCATAATTTAATTTATTAAGCATTGCAAAAGCGAGTCGAATTTAAAAAATACGAAAATCAAAATCCGTTACTTTTCGGCACCAACCAAAATTACAATTTTTATTAATAATGTAATGTATTCAGTGTCACGTTAAATGAATTTGCAATAACATACCGAAGATCTCTATATGAATTTCTGTGTAACGACTATTTGAAAATTATAACACATTTTATAACGAATATCATAATATTAAGTATGCCCATAGAGAATTTCGTACTGTATTAAAAAGGATTGGATTTCATTTTAATAAATTTCTTGTTTATCTTAAATCACCAAAAGTTTTTGTAAACTATTTTTTCATTAAATAAGTCATATATTAATAATATTCATAATTAAAAAGGCTTATCTCTAAATACTTTAATAATAATCCTATCGCTAATTTTGTTATTTACTTCTGCCTGCCAGGTATTACTTATTGTTACTAATTAAATGGTAACTTTCCGATTCGTATTTTAATTTTTGCTTACAGCAATTTCGAGATCGCTGACTACGTAATTTATATAATTTATAATAAAAAGAAATATAATAATGCAAATTTTATAAGGTGTGAAATAAAGCGATATTACACTTACTAAGAAACAATTATTGTTGTAAAACTTTTAACTAGTTTCGAACGTCGAATGACATTTTTTTTATCGTAGCTTTTTTATAATTCTCTTCATATTCTACATTTCAATTGTTGAATATGGAAAGTAAAGCGTAGTATGAGTTATTAATAGTGACAACATATTGAAACCAATGACGCAGTAATTAATATTTTTTCCTCAAATTTTCTTGGGACATTAATTATTTCGAGATTAATCTGATAGAGTTAATGTAAATGAAGAATATTATTATTATTGTGGTGACTGTAATATAAGAATTTCAAGCAAGAAGAAACATGGTAAGGATAACAGGTTTCGAGTAACGAAAAAATCGCGAAAATAATGTTGAAATTTATTATATAATAATAAATTATACGCTATTATAATTTTCATTATATAAGTCACGTGATAAATCTTACTATAAAAAAAATCCTTGAATTTTGGAAAACTGAGGCGATAATTATCTTGCCCGGCCTTATCAAATAAGGGTTTTTTTGAGCAAAATTTCTACTTGGATATTGTCATGTAAACGGAATCTTTTTAAATACAATTTTAATTAACTTGTTATTTTTAAAATTACTACAGAAGTAGTCCATTGTACCTTTGCTGAACTTTTACGGTTTTCCAGCGACAATTATTTAAAAGAATTTATTGAAGCGATTGAAAATTTTAATATATATTAATGACATTGAGTCATTCTCCAAATTTGTAGAAAAAAGACCAATGCTATGAAAATTTTCTTAGACGTAAAGTAAAATGCGTCGAATTTCTCTTTCTCAAAACTTTCGGACCTGTAGAATATAATAGAAGTTAGAAAGCTAAGATTGAAAACCACTGATGTCAACAATAAGCGTTAAAAATTTATGTTGATTTCTCGAGTGAAAAGAGACAAACTACTCGAAGAAAACTATCACGTGTAAACACTTCTAAGAGGATGGATGAGCAAACTAGGGAGCGTCTGCATCCAAGTCTAAGCCATCGCTCTAAATTTAATACAAAGGATGCCACCAGAAATGGAAGAGTTCAGCCTGCGCGGTTCCATCGATATGCCAATGATATTGTAATCTTAGTATTAGAATGAGCAAGGAATTCGTGAGTCAGTTCTTAAGAGTCACTGTATTATAGGAACGACCTCATAAAGATGATTTCTTATCAACACGTTATAGCACTGGGGTAACACTTGTCTATAGAAATGAACATCACGGGAATTCGAACCCGTAGGTCAAGCAATATTTCGCGAATATTGTTTAGCTCGTAACCGTAATGGAAAACCACTAATAATGCAAATCTTGTCAAGTTTGATGGAAATAAATATGTTTCTTTTATAAAAAAAGAAAATAAGATGATGTAATTTTTTTTTTAATAACAATTACATTTCGAATTTTTCATTTCTTATTGTTGTTATAGACACATGAATTTTTATTACGTAATGTGCAAGTTAATTCTTTCACATTATGATGACGATGATGACGAAACATTAAAATTTTTATAACAATATTATCAAAAAGATCCTGATAAAAGATCTTTTTTTGTACAATAATATTAAAAAAATTTCATATGGTTGTTCTCTATACACTCATGATCCGTAAAGCAAACCGTCCATAAGCATGTCACAGTGTGACATCAATTAAATATCCACAAAATTCTATTAGGAGAAAGAAATATATTATGAAAGGGCCTTCCTTGGTAGAGATTGGAATCATAACGAACCACTAAAGATTTTTTTTTGACTAACTATAGTCTATTATTAATGATCGAAGAAAAATGTACTGTACCTTGAAGCAAAATTTTCAAAATAACTAAAGTTTCTTACTTCGATTTGTTGTCAAGAATAAAATTCCTTGATGATATTCGAGTAACCTTAAGAATGTACTAACTAGAGCATTTCGTCAATGTCATGTTTACTTCGACATTCAAAAAATATATCTGCTTCAGAAGATATTTTGGTAATTAACAAATACGAACACCAAATAAAATCCTGACATTCATCAATTTAAATGATGGCATTCCAAACAATTTTCCACCTCAAGAACTCTATTCATTTTAGCTTCTAAATCATATACTTTGTTCCTAACTCTCCAACACTAACAGCATATATGGTCGATGAAGAAACTCAGAAATTACTACTGCAGTTAATGTTTTCCAACTATTGAAGATTATTAATTAGTGTCATGGAGCTAAATTGGCAGACTGAAGTTAAAGTCATTTTTCTCCAGAGGTCCATGTAATAAAAAGACGCATCCACTCTATATTTGACGTAACAAGGCTGAAAATTAGTTTTTTTTTGGTCGGATTCATGACTTGTTGATATTGAATACTTCGTCATAAAATAATATCAGAAGAATTTAAGGATACAATTCCAATATAACAAATAAAATAGTTGATATTTTTAAATGATGCGGATCGATTGCGTATTTCACGATTTTTCTTTCTTGTATTACTAGCTCGTCGTGAATTGGACTCTATTTTGGTAATAGAACAACAAGAAGTTCTTTGATTTTACATACACCTTCCCAATTGTTAATAACAAATCATCTTGCTGAGATACCATCTACAAATTGAGACGTAACGTTTTTAAATAAAATTGTAATATATAAATATGAATATAATTATGCAAACCTGAATCGATTATTTCGCACTTAATAGTCATAAAAAAAATTATGGCATACTGCGCGTTCATGATGACCTTAAGCATAGAATGACAGTTATGGAAAGTGACTGACCCAAATGACCTCAAATGACCGGGTCATTCGAAGGTCATTCAGTGGTCATTTCAAAATCGCCAAATGACCTGGTCATTTGCCATCACTGCTTACGCGACACATTACGAAATAATAGTTACCACGAAACGTTTCGTTATCTAAATTTCTTTTTATTAAATTATTAATGATAATCTGGTTAATTTTTACTGTGCTATTCATTTTTAATGTCTATTGAGTTTTTGACAATTCATTAAATAAATAAATATTTCTTTTTACCGGGTTTAAAATTTAAATGATTAGTCACTTTTACTCAAGGAACAATGCAAATGATGTGGTGACGTATGTAAATTTCAAGACTAGCTGATAATTATTAAAAGATCCAATTCTGAAAGAATATGATAGCAGAGTAAAAGATGAAAATGAGAGGTTGAGATAATAAAAATAATAAAGTTTATAAAATAAAAGGAAAACCATTGACACGTTTAATCAAGTTCCTTCGACCATCATTGAATCACAACTGATTGGTCTTGCAGTAAAACCATTATCAAGGAATTGCGAGAAATTACATGCATTATGAAGATATTTTGAAACGTAATATGAAGTACGTAGAATGAAAATTTTATATGCACAGAAGCGGTAAATTGTGTTTTTTAAAGGTCGTTTATTCAGTTTTAAATAATTATTTTCTTATCGAATAACTTAAAGGTACTCAAAGTAAAGTACTTTATAATAAAGTTGATTACAAATAACAAATTCATGGTCGATTACGATCTCTTTTACTTAGAAAATAAAATTTTTTTATTTCTGTTAGATGAGAAATTATTCTCATTTTGGGAAGGATCGACAAAATACATACAGCCAATTGATCAGCCAATCAAAAATCTTCTAATTGTTTATAAAATAAGCACATCTCGATCGAATTTACATATTTTTTTTCTCACTTTCACTTCTGAGGTAACATAACATAAATACCGTGTGTTAACCGTCCATTCTTTTGAATAATAAAGTGCGTGTTTCTCAAAATAAGTTAAAATTCATAAGGAATACGAGATTTTTTTTTTGTTTACTAACGCGTTTAACTTTGACTATACAACACTCTTAAACAATGGAATCTTGTAGTGAATTTTGAAGATATTCTAATAGATAAATGTATAATACATTATATAAATATTTACATGGATTGGTTTGCTTTTTTTTTAGCGGTTTATTTTATTTTTGTTTTATTTTGTTAACTTACTAATACGTTAAAATTTGACTGGACAACACTCTTGGTCGCGGACTAAACAATGAAATTATGGAGTGGTGTTGAAAATTTATAATAGATAGTATAGTACATTATACATGGATTGGGTTGCTTTTTTTAGTTTTTTGATTTTTTTTTATATACTAACTCGTTTAACTTTGACTGGACAACACTCCTGTGTCGCGGAATAATCAATGTATTATGGAGTGATTTTAAGATTTTATAATAGAAAGTATAGTATTTATATATAAACAGTATACAAATGGATTGGGTTTGCATTTTTTATTTTTATATTTTGATTTATTTTATGTTAAATTCACTTACGGTTTAATTTGACTGAATAACGCTCCAGTTCGCGAAATAAACATGGAATTTTGGAGTGATTTTTGAAGATTATATAATAGATATTTACATGGATTGGGTTTGCTTTTTATTGTGTTTTTTTTTGATTTTTTATGTTGACTTCACTAACGCGATTAACAACACTCTTGGTCGCGAATAAACATTGGAATTTTGGAGTGTTTTTGAGATTTTATATAGATATACTGTATATAAATATTTACATGGTTTGGGTTTGCTTTTATAGCGTTCTTTTTTGATTTTTTTATTTTGTTAACTTACTAACGCGTTTAAATTTTCTGGACAACACGCTTGGTTGGGAATATACAATGGAATCTTGGAGTGAATTTTGAAGATCTTCTAATAGATAGATTGAATATAATATTTACATAGATTTGGTTCGCTTATTTTAACATTTTTTTTTACTTTTTTATGTTGATTTTGATAAGCGTTTAACTTGACTGGACATCAACCCTGGTTGCGGAATGAACATTGGAATTTTGGAGTTATTTTGAAGATTTTTAAAATATATATATATAAGAATTTATATGGATGGGTTTGGTTTTTTTTTGATTTTTTTTTATTATGAATACTTTATTAACGCTTTTAACTTTGACTGGACTGGACAACACTCTTGGTCGCGGAATGAACATTGGAATTATAGAGTGATTATTAAGATTTTATAATAGATAGTATAATTCATTACATAAATATATTAATTGGATTGACGCGTTAATTTTAACTGGACAACACGAAAATAAATAATGGAATTATGGAGTTATTTTTGAAGTTTTATAATTGATCGTATAGTACATTATATAAATATTTACATGGATTGGGTATACTTCTTTTTAGTGTTATTTTTGATTTTTTTTTGTATTGATTTTACTAACGTGTTTAACTTGACTGGACAACACTCCTGGTCGCGGAATGAACATTGGAATTTTGGAGTGTTTTTGAAGATTTTTAAAATAGATGTATATATATGCGAATTTATATGGATTGGGTTTGCTTTTTTTAGTTTTTTTTTGAATTTTTTTTATTATGAATACTTTATTAACGCGTTTAACTTTGACTGGGCTGGACAACACTCTTGGTCGCGGAATAAAACAATGGAATTATAGAGTGATTATTAAGATTTTATAATAGATAATATATAAATTGGATTGACGCGTTAATTTTGACTGGACAACGCGAAAATAAACAATTGAATTATGGAGTTATTTTTGAAGTTTTATAATTGATCGTATAGTACATTATATAAATATTTACATGGATTGGGTTTGCTTTTTTTAGTTTTCTTGATTTTTTTATTATGAATTCTTTATTAACACGTTTTAATTAACCGGATAACACTCATGGTCGCGGAATAAGCAATGGAATTATGGAGTGATGTATAAGAATATATTATAGATAGTATAGTAATATATGCATGAATTGGGTTTGCATATTTTTATTTTAATTTTCAAATTTTTTATGTCAACTTCACCAACGCGTTTAACTTAACTGGACAACATTCATGGTCGCGAAATAAACAATGGAATTATGGAGTGATTTTTGAAGATTTATAATAGTAGTATAGTATAGTACATTATATAAATTTACATGGATTGGTTTAGTGTTATTTGTTGATTATTTTATGTTTACTGGACAAAACTCTTGATAATATAAAATTTTGCACGGATTGGGTTTGCTTTTTTTTTGGTTTTTTTATTTTTATGTTAACTTTACTAACGCGTGTCAATTATTAATGAAATGACTTTGAAATTTAACATTCTCGTAATCAATTCAATGAAATTATAGAGTGATATATAAAATTTCTTTGGACCATTTTGCTTTATTATTTTTATTTTTTCTTTTCATTTTTTTTTTAACTTTGACCGGACAACACACTTGATTGCGGAATAATTTAATTATACTAGAATGTTTAATTTATACTTCAATTATCTAATATAATTGCTTTTATAGGGTCCTGATCAATATTGCTGCACCTCAACGTGGTGATCAGGTGACAACGAGTCTTTAACAGACTTGGCTAAGACAGCAATGAATTACAATTTTTATCACTAAAAGGCATGTTTCATTGTATTTAGATATGTTGTAACAATTAATTTAAAAAAGAACATAATAAAATATAATAAAAGAAGTGTTTGTAAAATAAAAAACTACAGAGATAAAAGAAATTAATAAGTATTATAACCACATAATTCGCCTTGATCTTGTGAAAGGTCATTACCATTGGTGATGGTGGATGTATTCATGTTCGTGATCATAGACGGAATGATATTCCCTTTTACTAATGATTCCTGGATGTTAAACCATCTGGATTAAGCTATCCCGTCCTCCCTTAGTGTACACCTCTATAGGACAGTTACTACTCGATTACCACATTTAGTAATGGTACGTTAATATTACGATTTATAAATATTAAAGTTATATTCTCAGCTTGTAATTCCGTAGGTGTTTTATACTTGCATTATTCACACGCCACATACACTCATTGATCTTAGTTGGTTAGATATGTATTTGCAAGAAGGGTTAGTGTAATGTTTTGCTTTCCATAATCATCTAAATTCTAATCAAATCAAATAGGATTAGGATTAGGATTAGGATCATTATTCTATATTATTATTCGAAGAATTTTTAATTTTCCGCCAAGTTTTTTCCTAATCCGTCCAAGCAGATCTAACCTATGTTGCAAGTGTTTCTTGGTTATTTATATTTTTAAAACAGCGCACAAAAAATACAGATTAGGAAATATTCCACTTATTGATAATTTTGAGATTGCCGGTGTTAACCTGGAATTGAACAGAAATCAGATTAACCAACAAGGGATTTAAATCTAACCCTAAGAAATATTTATGCAATAATTTTATTAACACGATCCTTTTGTGTAGTTGATTATTACAGTCAAGTCGATATGGAAAACACGACAAAGGGTTAATGGGTAAGGATAGAACTTTATTGACTCGTCAATCATATTTTTTCAATCAAGTCAGACTTTGAGGTTTTTATATTAAAAGTTCTAAATTTAAGTTTACATATAAGATAATAATATAGCGAAAATAACTAATATAATAAAAATAATTAATTAAACGTAAATAACAAATAAAACTATGCAATATATTTAGCATGCACACATATTGATATACATATTTGTTATTTTGACATTTTTGTTATTTTACCGCAGATACTGCGTCGTTCGTAAATGCTAATTTTTTATAAAACTGGTTTGCATATCGTATTGTTCCTCAGATGACCCAACACTGCGGCGATTGTAATGAAAGTAATACATGACTAACTTGTTATATCTAACGAATATATCAGTATATAAAGAAAAAGCATTGTTAAAAATAGAAAAAATAATAATTATTTAATCTGATGTATTTGTCCTTTAATAACATTTTTTTTTGGAATAAAACAACTGTAAATGGGAGGCAAGCAATTAAAATCACGTTACGGATCATATGATTTACTATGATTATAACTCGATTTTAATCGCAAACCTCCCAAATATTTGTTTGATTGATTTCAATTTTTTAATTTAATTTAAGTTTTAATTTTTTTAATCCCCCACGAATTTTTAATTAAATTTTAAAATAACTTTTTGATTTAATTTAATTAATTATTTTATATTTTTTATTTTAATTTCGGATTTGTTTTTTTTTGACTTCAGCTTTATTTTTTTTTTTTTAAATTTCGTTTTTTAAATTTCGGCTTCAGTTTTTTTAAATTTTATTTTTTTTCCAATCAGAAATAAAATAAAATGTCGGAATAAGAGTATTACACCTCGTAATACTACGTCACATAATAAACGTAGAGATCATTGCCCTACGAAGTATTACGGGAACATAGATCTACGCAATAAAAAACACTGCTTACTGTGTTATTAGAGAGAACCGAGAAAAATTAGCGAAAAATTATGTAATCAAAAAATCCGGTCAAATCTCCAAAGTACATAACATTTTCACTTGATGAACGCTTCAAGACTTGTACTACGTTCCTTACCGTAATAAGTATTAAACGAATCGAAAACACTTGTAAAAAAGTTGAAAATTCTAATGAATTGAGTGTACATGCATTTAATTTATTCAAATTTACACGTTATTTTATACATTTTATAAATACATTTTAAATATACATATAAATAATTAAAAAATAATTACTTTACCTAAATAAATAAATTAAAAACATTAGAAAGATAATTTATTTCCTATTATTTTGTTCAATTTTTTCAATTGCACTTGGATATCACTTGTTTAGCAGATTCTGTATACAGTTCATTTGCTTTTCTTTTGTTTTTTTGACCTACAGTGGTGTGCAAAAAAAAATGACAATTTTTTTAAAAAAAGTGTAACTAGCCCAATTTTGGTCGTACATACATAAATAAATATGCAAATGAAAGCCCTATGATTACTCTATCGTCTCCAAACGAAACTTTTCTCATACGTTAGTAAAAATTTTAATTTATTAAGCATTAAAATGACTTCATCTAAGCAAGAAACCCAGCGTCAAACAATTTTACAATTCTGGAGGAATGGGATACACAATGCTGCCAAAATACACTCATTGACAAAGATTCCACTTAAGACTATCTACCGGAACCTTAAAAAAATTGAAGTTACTGGGGATGTTCAACGTAAAAGTGGTAGTGGACGCATTAAAAAAATAACACCTAGGGCATCCATAGCAATTGGGCAGTATATTCGAAGGGAATCCTCAATTTCTTCTCAATCTATTGCTGATAAATTGGAAGATATTGGAGTAAATGTCTCCCGCTCAACAGTTTCGAGGCATTTGACTGACCTTGGATATCGAAATGCACTTCCTCTTCATACACCAATGTTAACTCCAGTCTATATGCAAAATCGTGTTGAATGAGCCCAAAAACACAAGAATGATAACTGGAAAAAGACCTTATTTAGTGACGAAACGGCTTTCCAATTATTCAGGAATACAATAAGACATTGGTATAGAGATGATGCAAGGCCAGTTCGTCGAGTACCAAAGGATAGAAGTAAAATATTCGCCTGGGGTGGTTTTTGTGTAAAGGGTATCACCAGTCTTTTTTGTTTTAAACGTATAATGGATGGAAAATTTTACACAGAAATATTAGAAAAGCAACTCCCAGAAGTGCGTAGCATGTTACAAGGTAGATGGCGATTGCAACAGAATAACGATCCTAAGCATTGTAGTAATGTTGCTAGAGAATTCCTTGATAATAATGTCCCGGAGGTTATGGACTGGCCTTGCAATAGTCCAGACTTAAATCCAATTGAAAATTTTTGAGCAATTGTTAAAAGGAAGGTGGAGTTGCGTAGGCCAAAAAACCTTAGCGAATTAGAGCTTTTTTTGAAGGAGGAGTGGGAAAATATTCCAAATAGTACTCTAATTAATTTTGTAAACTCTATGCCACAGCGTTGTAGGAACGTTATTGAAAAAATAGTAAACGAATATCATATTGATGTTTTTTAATAAAATTTATTGCTTCTTAGCTTTAAAATAACATATTGTACACTTCGATTGATAAAGTGGTTGTATAACTATTGTAATTTTAAAAATTGTCATTTTTTTTGCACACTACTGTATCTCTATATTCATACAATAAAGTAAGATTATATTGTACTATTTTATTGTTTAATTCCGCAGCTTTTACGTATAATTCAAATGCTTTTTTCTTATTATTGCTGGTTCCCTTTCTATTTTTGTAACAATATCCTAATATAGTTTTTCCATCTGAATAATTCCCTTTTGCCGAAGAAGATAAAAAAAATATTCCCATCCTTCCAGATTCTGTAAATAATTCAAAAGCCTTATTACGATTCCTTATAATACCAATACCATCAAAGGTTACCAAGATGATATTTGCACAATTTTGCAGCCTTTTCATACCATTTTAGCGCCTTTTTAAATCTTTTGTTACCATTATAATAAATATATCTGACGATCAAGCTATATATAAAATACTTTAGATAAAATTTCTTAAAGATTAAGAAAACTAAGAATTGGTTTCTTATTTAGTATAAAGGCTTTTCTTTATTTAGTTCACTAAAAATAATATCAACTATTTTATCAATCTTATTGTGTAAACCCTTTTTAGATAAAGGTTTGATTAAATTATTTGTATCTATCTGATCAAAAATTTCACAAATTTGAGATGTTTATTTACAGAATGAATCATTAATTGAAGAATCGGTAGTATATCTCAAAATGGATGAAGATCTATAATAACTAATTTATATACCATTGTTGTATATACTGTTTTTATTTAGTTTTTTTAATTCATCAACAAATTATTTTATGAACATTTGTCTGGTTTAAAATTCTAATATAAAATATATATCAAAGTATCAATCCTTTATCTATTCAAAAAGATCATTCTTTATAAGTTAAATAGTAAACTTATCAGTATAAATATTTACATAATCTTTGGATATGTCAGAAATAATATTTCTCTGAGACCTATAATACTAGTAATTAAATTAAAATCATGTACATCTTCATTAAAAAATAGTTTATCACTTAACATCTCTTATAATAATATGTTAACATTAAAGACATCACTCTTTTTACTTAGTACATATAGAATAATACATTATTTTCACTTTCTTACCTTTTTAATCTTTTAGATCAATATAAAGAACTAATCAAAAATTCTTGATAGATATTAAGATACTTTTTAATCCTTTTTAATAATTTAAAATCAGTCAATTTAATATAGGTAATTAGATAAACTATACTTTGTAATATTAAAACTATATAGTATAATTTTAAAAAAATACTGATCACATGATTAATTTATAATAAATTTGCAAATGTATTAAAAATTTTTAAATTTTTTT
>CAJVPQ010003024.1:0-12070 GCA_910591825.1 Funneliformis caledonium
AAGTTTAAGACGAAAAAGAAAATGATGAACAAGACGAGAAACCCAAAGAAATGAAAGAAATAATTGATATTTTTTAATATTTAAATTTATTATTTTTGGAGGTTCGAAATTAAAATCATGTTTCGTAAATTGATTGTTAATAAACGACCCATTTACAATAAAAAGTATTTTTTAAATTAAAAAATTCTGACTTTATATAAATTATACTTTAAATTCCTACAATTTGTTTTAATAAAAAAGAAAGAAATCTTACAGCTGGTATCGCAAACATAACGATTATACCAAAAAAAAATATTTTAACATCGTCTAAATTCTAGGCAGATTTCTACCTTAGATATAATAAAATTTATTTATTCAAAAATATTTCCGGTTTAATTCATTTCACAATGCTAATTAAAAAAAAGTATATTGTATTATTTTATTTTTCTGAAGTTTTCGATCCGTATTTGTTTAGAAATTTATTTTAGTATTCGATATATGAGTGGGTTCGTTAGATAAAGCTCTGATATAGATTCGTGTTGCGCGGAGGAAGTGACAGGTAAAAAAATTATATCACGTGAAATTTCGTGCATTTTTGAAGGGTATACTGCGGAAATTTTTACAATTTATTTTGAAAAATCAGTTTCTTTTTATAAAATTGCTACCACCATCAATAATATCTTAAAAATAACAGCATATCTTAAAAAAAAACTCAATTTTCGTTTTCGCCGCAGCTTTTCGTGATAATTAAATTTGTCATCAAAATCAACGTCAAAATTTTTTTTTTTCAGAATTTAGATTTTAAATTTATTTTATTACCGTCCGGTGACGAATGTTTTTTAAAAAAACTTTATTTTTTAAAATTTATTTACTAGGATTTTTTTTTTTTTAAAAGAATTTTGCTACGGAGGTTATAAATTATTTTGAATCAGATAACAGGCACGATCTCTACAATTCTTTGGTTGGACAACTCTTAAAAACTATTGATAAGAAAGGATTTTGCGGATTTAAACAAAAAGGTGCGTTGTTTATTTTGCTAAGGAAGGGAAACTCCTAGTTTAATTACTGTGTTTGTTCGTTTGGTATCTATCAATTAATTCAGGCACCCTAACTTTGGTGTTGCTGATTATGAAAGAGATGTATCTTCTTTTACCACCAATAACAATCCCTTTCTCATGATGAAATTTACTAGGCTAAACTTATTTTACTATAGAATTCCAAAAGAAAACGGTAAACCATCAATAACAAAAGATATTAAACTCTGGAAGAATGAAGAATTGGCAAATTTTTCTCTTCAAGACCGTGCAACCCGCGAAATTGGGAGAATTATGCCGATCATAACGTCGATGAGTTGTGCTTATATATTGGAGGCATGGATCAAGATGAGGAATAATGCAAGGCGGTTTATTCTCGAGTTCAAGAATATAAGTTTCACTTCTTGGATTTGCGAATCAGTCACATACTTGGTCTTTCTGCGCGATAAAAACTTAATAATCTTATAAACATTTGTTAAAAATTCATGGGAACTTTATTTATTCATTAATAATAACTGAAATTTTTTAAACGATAATCATACAACTCATATGACAAGAAAGAAATAAAATAACTTACGTGACAGAGCATTACGATGACAGGTAATTCCATAAGGTAATCTACCTACCAAAAGGATCCGCTTATCCTAAATGATAAGCATCAAAAACCATACTTTCTCAAAAACTTTATTTATAATTTATAATATTGTCAGATTCTCTGGTTATGATAACCTAAAACTAACTTTAAAAAAAAAATCAAATAAATTAGATCGAAACAAAAAAAAATAATAATAATAAAAAAATAAATAAAATCTACCAACTAACCTGGATTTTCCAGGTCGAATCGTGTCAGGTAACGGGTCAATCCGAACTTATTCAGAGTTCTAGTCTCTATGGCCATTTTCATTTCAACGTTCTCTAACGCAAGTTATCAAGTGCATATCCTTAAGGTTGACCTTCTTTCGTTAGATTTAAGCTAGCTCATGTTTTGGTCTTTACATCATTAGCTCTATTGAAAAAGGATAAATAATTAAACAATAGTGAGTAACAGAAACAAAAAATAATCATGTGCAACCTCAAATATGAACGCCAAGGCGTCAATACACACTCAGTAGTAGAGATAGAGCATTAACGTCCTTCCTATTAGAGAACACATTTTCCCCTAACGTATTGACTATTCAGCCTTTCCTATCACCAAATTTTAGTCCGCGCCGTATATGGCGTAATAGATATTCTTCTACGATCAAGCACATAAAATGACAAGCATAAAACTAATTTTTACTTCGACTGCAAGCAAGAACATAACCCATCCTCATACAGAAACAGTAGACTCAACATTCACAATCTACTCAGTCTTACCTGGTATTAGATAGAATAAGTCGTCGAAAGATAAAATAAATAAAAAAAGTTCAATTTTTTTTTTATAGAAATAAAAATAACGAGAAAATTCTAAAGTATATGGCTTGACTTGAAAAATAGTAGAATTAAAAATGGCTCTCAGAACCTTTCATTTTGTATTTTTAAAAATATTTGCATCATAAAGTGTAGTAGAAATTGGTGAGTTTATATAAATGATCTATAAATTACGTCATTGAGAGGATAATTTTACACGCGGTAATTACTACCTTTTTATTATTTTTGAATCAGGTAGCAATTCTAACTAGGAAATGATGGAACAAAAGGCGAAGTTAGTCAAACTATGGTGGATATTTTCAATGAACAACTTCTCAATTATGTTGTCAATAGAGACGCACCTTGGTTTATTGGTCTTTGCTCGATGCTAGATTTATAAGTAAGCTCAAATCAGTCAACTCCTAACGCTCATCTCAAATTAACCGGTTAAAGATTCCAACCTCAACTTTTAGCTTTGAAAAATCAAAGGGTTTTTCATTCATCTCCTCATAAGAATATCAAACAAAACTGCGATAGGCATTGTGATAAAATCAAAATCGTTCGATCGATCATATTCGTATAAATTATTAGTCTAAAAAATTTTCATATTATCGACAGATTTTGGACAAGAATTAAGTTTTGGCTTATCAATAACTTCAAAAAGTTTAATAATTCATATATGATCACATAAGTTTGAGATTCATTGCAATGTATGATTTCGTTAAGTAAATTCCAGATTCATATTCAGTTTCGTCAACAGCTTTTTTGATATCATTTGTAGTTTGAGGTATTAAAGGTGAAAATGAAGTAACCAAAACATGATGATAGCATTTCAGTATAATTAATCTTCTTTTTCCTTCAAAGTGTCAACTCTAAAGAAGATTCTTCCTAAGATTTCCCATCTAAGAAAGTCAAAGTTATAATACTCTCCAGCATCATCTATAAGGTCATAGTCTACAATCGAGTTTGTACGCTTTATGGACTGATGTTTTGCATGATCACTGTCGATAGACAAATAAAAAAATCAGTTTAATTATTCTTCCGTTCAAGGTTAATTTTTCCTTCATTTCATCGGCTTCACCTGTTACATACAGTAAATGCATAATTTAACAAAAATCTTAACAAATATCAAGAAACAGAACAAAACGAATCGCAAATGGTGAGTAACAGGAAGAGTCCCGATGATCAATTCATGTAAAGACTTGCTGGTAGTTTCCTATCATCACTTGGGACATGTAAAGACTTGAAACCGTAATTTCCTAGACAAGGAAAGCAGAACATATAGAGACAAATCGGGAGGCTACTTCTGCTTGTATTGGAAGCAAAGTTTCTGGTAATACTTTGAAAGTAGTTTCACCTCCTGAAGAAATCATTTATTCCATGTGTTATTGAGGGAATTCCATTGGTGGTAAATCGATAAGAGCACAGTTTAGGGTCAGAGTTGGAAATTTTTGGAATTATGCTATGTTACTAGGATTATCGTAAACAAATTAATTAGTACTTTAGAGATAAAATATTCATCACTATGTGACCAGAATAAGAAAAAAGATGTGATCGAACCAGTCAAGCTTTCAACTATATATGATTAGATGATATGTACGACAAGACATTTTACTCATTGTTTTGAAATCACAAAGAAAATAATTTTACAAACCCACCTTCTCACATTTTATGTTCGAAGCTAGACTATATGTACCTAGTCATGTTATCATTAAAAGTTGGGTACGGAATTATCAACTCCTATCATCTAATATTGCTCGAATGTAGTGATGGAATTGCAAATAAAATAATAACCTATTTTATTTCAAATGATGTGTGATTACTTATCTATTCAAGATACTAGTGTTGCATCAAGCAAGCCTTTCAATTAGATAGCATTCAGCAATGGCTAGGGAAACATTCTATGTAAAAGGTTTGATTCGAAATAATATAATTAAATAAGTTATTAAAAATAAACAAATAAAATTTTTTTAAAAAAAATAAATCTAATTATAACCGATTTAAAAAAAGTCTTTTGAACTGAAATTATAAATTGGTCCAGTTTGGTCCGTCCTTAGTTTTAAAACTAGTTTTAAGAATGTAGACGGACCAATCTATCCCTGAACTCACCTGAAAAATATATCGTAATTACTGATAATATACAGTCAAATTATAATCGGATTTAATTCTTCAACCGTAAAAGTTTAATTACCATGATAGTTATGCTACTCAATTGCCGTATTAATTTTGACTTTTCCTGTTAAGCTCTCAATAAAAAACCCAATTGTCATGTGATAAGGAATTCACAATTGAACCTCATCTTTACCATCATCGTATTTTCTTGACCTTGATAACATTTTACTATTTGTAAATTGTTATGTCATCTTTATAAATACACAAAGGGGTGGAGTGAATCCTTTTCATAACTAAAAGATATTTTAATATGTTCGACTACTTTTGACTTGTTAATAATCATAGTAGCCTTTTGATTAATTTTTTGTAGTTCTATAAATTGACCATAAAATTATAGCCACGATTGCTTTTAATGAGTAATCCATCCCAACTAGGAATATTCTGAAGTTTAAGTTGAACACTCGAGTTTGATCTGTTGCAACGATATTAATTTGGTATTCTCTAAGATGTTATAAAAAATATATTTTTTATATATTGTAAATTTTTAAAACAAATGTATATATAATATGATAAAATATTACCTGCGATGAATTCATATTACGACAGTGTTTGTAATCAGAGAACAGAATAAGATTCGCAAGAATATTTGTCAGCGCAAATTCTTGATGAGTTGGTACATTGATAACATACTCATCCAGATAAGAGATATTCACGAAAACCTTATTTTTAAAATAAAATAATTTAATAAGTTGTAAATCTTATGCATGACGCTATTCTATATACAATAAAATGAATAGGAACAAACATATTCAGGTTTTTGTTGAAAAGGTACTTGACAGGATGAATCATGCGTGATGGAGAGGAGAATAAATAAATTTCTGGAAAATTTTTCTTCATTAGAAGCTAGAATGTATCAAATCTTGAAATAAAATTAATACTATATTAAAAGAAGTTATCGAATGCAAAAAAAAAGAGAAATAAAATTAAAATTTAAATGTTAATTTTCTCAAATCGGTTGCTATTGCTTTTGGCTTGTTTACTATCTCGAAAATGTTGGTTCAAGAGTTTAAATCAGTTTAGGCATAATTTGTTAAATCATAAATTAATAAAGACACACATTAAATCAAACCATATTGAAACAAGGTTTCCATCTCGTAGCAAGAAAATAAGGTAATTTTCATCCAATATCTTTTGAAAAGGATGGATTATTAAATCATATTTAGAATTGAAATATAAAATGGTAAATGTGAGGATCGTTCTTATACGTACTTTCATTAAAACACACTTTTCTTTCACATACAATGGGACGAAATCATTATGAACATCGATAAGTTTCTCTTTTATAATCATTCCTTATGAGATATTATCAACACGATATCTACACCAAAATTGTGGAATTTAAGGATATTATGCAATATTTTCTCTTAAGGTGAGTATAAGATTTCTATTTTTCAACAAAAATGCAAAATCAAAAATAAGGTATTTGTGTTACTGATTAATCATGTGGCGCACCATCTCCTTATAGTATAAAAAATTTTGATTTCAGCCAACAAAATTACCTGTTATCTAACACGAGTTAAATTGTTCTTCATGAACCAATGAGAATACTGTACGAGCGAGCTTAACGATGTATCGTGAATCTAGTAGATTTTTTTCTTATACAAAATTAAATTATAAGAAACTTGAATTTTGATCGTCACTAATCGAATTAGTCAGAGGCGAAATTAATGTAAGGTTCTCAAATATAATTTTGGCAATTTTTAATTAGAAAATTTTTAATTAACAATACCCGTAAGCAATTATTCAAGAAGTATTTTGAGGAAGAGCTGTCATAAATCGTAGAATAATTATTAGGCTATCCTACTCACATTCATATGAAAGAAATAAATTTTTTTCTTTCTGAATTTGTTTGATTATTATTTAAGGATAACAGGTTTACCTGAACTTCTCAAAAAAAAAAAATAAAATAAAATAAAATATTAAATTTAAATAAATCAAACTTCAACAAATAATAACATGTGCATCTAATGATCCCAATTCGTAAAGTTTAGCTCATTAGATTAGCTTCAATATTTGATCTGTATTGAGTTATATTTAAAAAATACATATAATTTGGATTTGAGATATAGGACATAAAAAATAGGAACTTTAATATAATATAGTTTTGGGATAATTACGTAAAATTAATGCTGAATTTTACAATTTTAGGTTCAGGAGTATTCATAATCGCGATCTACGCCAAAAATTTAACATATTTAATATAGTTTTAGCTAGATGTATATTAGCAAGACAACTGATTTATATGTTCTAACGTTAATATTGCTGTTATACTATCGAATGTTAATGATATAATGCTTTTAACTTGTACTTTCCTTCGGTAAGTGTTATGTAATCAAATACGTTATTGAATTTTTTGGGTGAGATATCGATCAGAAACAAAAAGTAATATTAATTATGCATTCAAATTCTTTAAATAGGATATGTCTGTTAAAGTTCATATTTGAAGGTTTTATTTTTATAATATGTTAAAATGTTTAAAATTTTAGGTGAGGTTTACGATAGTCGGTACTGAATTCAATATTTTGGATTATGATCATTGTCTTGAATATATGTAATAATATTATTCTTGTTTATACATTATGAAACATTTAAATATAACTTTAACTATTTATTTTAATTAAAGCTTTTAATGTCATCGAAAAACAATGCTCACAATGTCTATTTCATGCGCAAATAATTCAAATGATACTTATAGTTATGGAATAAGATAATATTAGGTGAATTGATAGCAATTCTTATTTTCTAATCATATTCATCTCCATACAGAATCACAAAGAGGATCTGTAAATCATGTGAATCATCTACTCAAGTTTCATGGAATCCAAGATTTTCAAGTTGTCAATACTTTATAATTGCAACTTAGAATTATTTAAACATCCTAATTGGAAATAAATTAATAGAATTGTATTCTTTATTAGGCATTGATAATGATTATTAATTTTAATTAAAGTATCACAAGTTGACCAGTTAGTCTAGGTGAATATAAAGAATATAGGTAATCGGTTTTATTAAAAAAGTTTATGCAGCAAGAATTTTCTTCAAGTTTTGCATGTAATTGAAATTCAAACTTTGTAATTTTGAAGGTTTTACATAATCTTAAGAATAATTTGTATCATTTAATAACAATTGATTATATACTGTACTACATTAATCTGATTTTGACAAATTTTAGCTTATTTAAATTATCATATAGAATATCAAAAACTAGTATCAATTTTGTGATAAAAAGTTTTAAGTAAGAATATTAATATAGTTTACTAAATTACATAAAAATTATTGTTAATAATTTCGTATCAAATTGTTATAAGATATTTTCTTACTTGAGAATTAAAATTAATATAAATCGTACTTTTTAGAATTGTGATTAATTAAAAGAAGTACACAATTTTTATAACTTTTCTTTTATTGTATCTGTATTTGAAAAATTTAAAATGATAAATCAACTTAAATATTTGTATACTAATAAAGTTTAAAATTATTTATAAAAAAAAATTGTCTTTATTTCATCATGTCTAAAAAAGGTTAAATAAATGAAAATAGCTAGTAATGTTAGATGATAATTCACTTTCCTTATACAGTATATAAAAAAAATTCCTTTTCTCATTGCCAGGCAAAAACTCATTTTAGCAAATGGCAAAAGCCCTATATATCGACACTTTAATAAAGTTTTGACTTTTGTCAGATTTTATTATGGTTTCAAGTTTTGACAGTTTTACTAATGAGATGTTATTATAGTTTTGCTAATGACCTGTTGAAAACTTGAGAGTTTTGCAGGCAATTATACATTCAATACAAAAGAACCTTTTTTTTCACAGTAAAGATGACCGCCTCAGATAAGTTAAGAATGACCATTATATTAGGTAGGAAATTGTCTTGTCGAATTAATACCAGGTGAACTTGCGTCATTGTCATTTCACTTTTGATAAATCAGTAGGATAGAACTTGAAGCGTTTTGAGGCCTTCTCTTTAATAGTTTTTGTCTAAGGATTTGTTTGTTTGAGTGAAGGACTACTAATTCTGAAGTAGAGATAAGTTATATTTTTCTTTGCATAACAACATTATCATATTTAGCGAGTTTACTCTCAAAAAAAAGTGCAAGAACATCCTTCGCTATTGCCAATCATTTACCTACTTAAAGTAGCGTTTAAGAAATTATTTTATCTTGCTGATCAGATGTTTTTGAACTGGAAATGAGAACTTTCTTCTCCCTTTTATTTATCTATTTAGTTGCTTACTAGCTTTATTCTATATTTGCTTACTTCTTAGTAAAAATCATATAGGTATATGTCGTCAGAGGCCTAAAGTATGTATATTGACAATGAATGAACCTATTTAAATGAGGTAAGAATTTGTCTTGATTGAATTAATACTAATAGACTTGTGTCATTATCAGTAAGTCAAACTATAAAGTAGAGAACCAGAAATTCTTCGTGGTTCTCACTCAGTGAGAACGTCCTTTCATTTTTTTTATTATTTGATGGCTTAATTATTTAGCTAGCTTTGTTTAACATTTTGTTTCATTTTTTTTAAATTATTAAGTAAACTATTCAAGTCACACACAGAAGATTTATTGAAGTATCTGCCACCATTACATTGTATATTATTGAAATGTATTTTCATTTATTCACCGTTCTATTTTATTTTTTAATCATTTCAGATTTAGAAGTTCTCGAGCAGTTTCTCACATGGCCTTGAAGTATCTGTAAAGAAGAGCGTTAAATGACGAAAGCTTGAAGTAGGTTGTTGACTCAGCTCATTCTAAATATTTGAAAGTTATTTACAAAGTTCTCATTTTGGTCTTTGTTTGTATAAATATACTTTTTTTTTTATTGACAATTGGTCCGTCTACTGAAATGGTTCCTTCAGCCTACATGGTACCTCTAACAGAATACAAATGATGACTGATACTTCAGAGCGGTCCTCCTGTTGCATTATTCAACAACTCAACGTCTTTGAAAATCTTATAAAAATTTCAACAAATCTAAAGCTTTGAGTGAATGACGCTTTCAATCTACTGTTTTCTACATTTGCGGAATTTTATCTCAACGGTTATGAAAATTTTGATGAAAAGATAGTTGACAAAGTTTTTATGAAAATTGTATACAGAAGAATTGATGAATAATAAGCGAATAACAGAACTTGGATAACTATTGTACGCCTATTGGATGATTTTTAAAGGAAAAGGGAAATGGGTCTAGACACGATCATTATACTATATGATAATTATTTATTTTCTTAAAACTTTTATATTTATTATATAAAAAAATCTTTAAAGATAAATCATATGATCTGTAACGTGATTTTAATAGCCTACCTTCTATATTACAAAAAATAATGATTATTTAAATTTAATTATAGAATCTCATTTATTATTGAAAGTTATTAAAAATTTCTTAATACATTTCAAATTTAATATTTCATAACTATGATCTCAATCTATATTATATAGAAATTTTGTTAAATTTGAATCATAAATTATTTTAATTATTCTTGAATTAACCTTTTACATTATATTTCCCAATAAATTATAATTTAATTAATAAAAAATTTCAATTGTTCCAAGTGATATACTAATTATTCCTACTACCATGAGTAAGCAGGATAGATAATTAAAGAGAACTATTCCTACCTGCGTTACAGTTTTACAAAGTAAGGGAAGGGATTTAACTTTGATACTCGTGACTTATTCGAAGTTTTTTTTTGCAATTATTCATTCATTCAAAACATTTAAATATAAAACATAACTGCATTTATATCAAAGTTACTGAGATTATATAATAAATAATCCATATCTATCATGTGATTTTAAGCTTGTGGGAATAAATTTTGATAAGTGAAGCCACAATTTAACATTATTAATAACAATCACAATATGTACAAGTATTTTTTCATATGTTTGATCAACTATTTGAGTTGAAGTTCTGTCGACGTGTCGACATTAGTTAGCATTGATCTTGGGTTTTACTTTTTTTATCGTACTTATTTAATAATAACTTGAACTTGCAATTTTTAACCAAATTTTTATGAAAATAAAAATGGTGCAACTTTTGATCTATTTATTAATTTATTTGAAAATGAATGAGTCCATTAACTAAGTAAAAATTCGACTAACCAACCCTAAGTAGATTATGAAAATAGGACGGTTATTAGATTTAGAAATCCAATTGCTATAGGTACAGTCATTAGGAATAATATGGCGATCAATAAGAATTAATATTACAATATAATTGCTCAAAATAGAACACAACGATCATGACGTTCACTTTTTTTTGCGTATTTAATAGTGCATCTTTTTTTTTTTTTATTAATTTTATTAATTTTTTACTCTACAAAAATTTCACATTTTTTTTTAAAGGTAAGCAGATAAGAGTTCACTTTCAAAATAGGTGTAATAACCAAGTAATGTTTGGAACTCTATAGGGAGAAATGAACTGCTATATTCTGAATTTACTTATCGTTTTTATGATATTTAGTAATGAATATTTAAAGAAAAGATGCGTTTTACTTTGGTGAAGCCGAAGAATTTGAAAGGTGGATTAATAGGAAAAAACTAAAAAGAAAGAGTAAAAGGTAGGCAGTATTTTCAAAATAAGGTGTAACTGAAAATAGAAGAAGAGTTATACTATCAAATAAATCATCTCTTTTTGATGATATCATAATATTACTCATCATTCTTTTTTATTTTATTTGCGGGGGGAGTATTATAGGAAACACCATTTAGAAATAAGAAGGAGAAAGTTGGAAGAAAGAACGAGGATGGAAGAGATAAAAGAAAAGAAGAAAAGAAAGAAAATATTTTTTAAAAATTATGATGATATTTATAATCATGATTATTTTTATTTATTTAATTTTTTATCTTTTATCTTAAACAATAAATTTTTTAAACATGATTTTAATCGCTTTAATAATGAATGACAAATAATGCTAAATTATAAATATAAAAAATAAAATTTAATTTTTAATTTTTTGCTTTATGCTTTATTTATAAACGACCGGGATATATAAAGTATACTAATTTTTCATCAATCCAGATCCTTATATCACAAATTTATGCGAAAGGTCAAAAAATTATATTATTTAATACTTTAGAAAAATCTAGATAAGGATGACATTTCTTGATAATGGATGAAACCAGCATCATCAACCTTAAATACAAATCAATCAGGAGAGTGGAAGAATTATAAAATTTTGAATTGCGTTCAAAATCTAAGTGATAAAACATTTTGAGCATAGCTAATTAATCCTTACTCATTTGGGTCAGTAGAGTACGAAAGGATGGCTAAATCACAAATTGTTAGAATAGTAATCCTTCACCGCCAGACATGAGTTCTTGGCAAGATCAACGCAATAATGATTTCTATACGATGCATGTTATATCAAGAAGAAATAAAAGAGATTCATCGAATAAATTTTACGATATTTTAAACAATGAGATGCTTACGTTCTTTTGCAGATTTCTTTCTTCCTTATTAATTTGTAACTTATTATTCTTTGAA
>CAJVPQ010003025.1:0-12070 GCA_910591825.1 Funneliformis caledonium
GCCTTTAGCACAATTTATTCAGCGGTTTGGATGGAAGGTCCTCGATGGATTTGGGATGAAATGGCTGATCAATGGACTCGTAATGGTCCCATAAGAGTCGCTCTAAAGCGACTTAATAACTCGCAGAACATAAGCGCCGACTATTTGAATCAAGTTAGTATTGTTTTATTTATTATTATTATATTTGCTTAAATTTTTAGCATTAATAACATATTTGATAATTTAATGAAGATTTATAAATATCACCAATGTGAGAATTTTTTTGGAATAACCAAAGATCATTCCTCTAATTATATGTTCGTAATGAAATACGAAAGTAAATCCTTAAATTCATATATTGATGAAATTCAAGGAATGATTTGTTGGAGAGATATTGTTGAAATGCTTTGGGAAATAGCTGGAGGGATTGAATACATTCATGAGAAAGGATTAATTCATGGAAATCTTCACGGAGGTAATATATTGGTTGGTGATGAACAAGATCCAGTTAGCAATAATACACGTTTATCAGGCGACTTTAAACCTTCAGTAGGTGAAAAAGTAATTTATGGAGTTCTTCCTTATATTGCACCCGAAATCTTGCAAGGAAATTCACTAACAAAGGCTGTAGATATTTTCAGTTTTGGAATTATCATGTGGACACTTTCTGCAGGGGCGCGCCCGTGGTGTAATAGATTACATGATTCTAAATTGGCCAGTGAAATTTGTTCCGGTCTTCGTCCTGAAATTATTGATGGAACCCCATATGTTTACGTTCAATTAATGACACAATGTTGGCATTCTGATATCTCTAGACGTCCAACTGCATCTGAACTATATGATATATTAGGAAGCTGGATAGATGTCATTGATCATCCTAAACCATCCAAATTTACCGAGCAATTTGAACTTTCTAACAAAAAAAAAATTTCAAGCTTTCGTTTGGAAAGAATCCATAATGAAGCTTTTTATACAAGCAGGCTCTTGTATTTCCCTGAATTACATTACCTTAATGAAGATATAATCAAATACTAAATATTTTTTATCGAAATCATATAAAACATATACTGCATTCAAAACTTCTATAATAATTGAATAAGTTGGCAAGTAAAAACGTAAATAATTATCGAAAACAAAATGTAAATTGGCTTTTAAAAACGTTTAATATTATCGACAAAAAAAAAAAGGACATTTTACAAACGACTTTATTTATTCTTCGCAAAAATTAAATCTGGCTCTATTATCGTCTATAAATCATAATCCTTAATCGCATTTAATAGAAATCAATAATAACTAGTTTACCAATTCCTTAAAAGCTTTAACAATAATCCGTCGCTATGAAACTCAAATAACCGTACCTAGAAATCACAATACACTATAGAAATTAGAAATTAAGACATAAGTATCATAAGCTGTAAAACATAAACTCTTTGACGTATGATGATATATGAGAAATTTATAAAAAGTAAAAATTGATGATAGATTAGTAGTAGTAGTCTAATAGAAGTTTCTTATTATTTAAGTAATTTATTAAAAAATTTGTTTTCAGTATGAAATAGTACTGGAATATAAATGTGATGAATTGATAAAGTTGATGTAATGAAGGATATTATTATTGTGATGGTAATTGTAATATAATAGATTTTAAGCCAAAAAAATTGTAATAAGTATACCAAGTTTCAAATAATAAAAAAATTGCAAAAATAATGTTAAAATTTATTATATAAATAAAGTATATGCTATTATAATTTTCATTATGGTCCAGTGCAAAAATGTAAATACACCAATATATTTATAGTAAAAAAATAAATTTTTAAATTTAATATAAATATTTAAATATTTTTAATTATAATATAGGTTTCGAAAAATATTTTTATTATAAATTTTATTAAAATATAAAATTCCTATAAAAATTTTATTAATCGTCGATTTCTTCAATTTCGGAATCTACATAATCACTTTCAGCCAATAATATATTATCACTTGATTCTTTATATTCTATGGCTTTGTCAAGTGCTCTTTTCAAAACCCAATAATAACTTTAGTAGTAGCCTTTTCATTAAAGGCATGCAACAAATTATCTCTAATAACTAAAAGATTTGAGTGAGGACCGGACCTAGCAACTTCACCTTTAACAGTTGACCAAACTCCTTCGATTGGTTGGAGTTCACAATGATAAGGTAAGGTATAACACAAATTGTGACCATATTCTCTAGCTTTTTTAACACACTTAAAAGATACATTTGCTTTATTTTGTTTTACTAACTCATATAATTCTGCTTTGGTAGAATTTTCGCGAATATTAATACTAGCTGAAGTTAACCAAGAAATTAATGCATCCTTTTTTGAGTTTGACATTGATATATGTTCAATTTGACATTTGTAATACTGAGCACCATCCATCAACTCGACTAACTGTAATTATATTTTCATTAATTAGAATTGGAAACACTGGTACTTGTTGAAGAATAGAAAAAATTACCTTATTAAGAAGATGATGATAGAGGCCAGAACTGGGTTTATTTTTATATTCAGATTTATTTAATTTTAAAAATCAAATCAAGATTTAAATCTGAATATCGAATCTCTATTTCAAAAATTGTGCAGATCAAATAAATTTTTTTAAAGCTAAGCTTAATAAACAAGCACTTTTTGCTCTGAATACGCGCGGGAGAATTCTGATCAGAGGTTATATCATATCGTGATCTCTCAGTTGTTCAGATTTATTTTTATTTCTATTATCGAGTCTTTATTTAGTGGTTAGTTTAGAATTTCATTAGACTTATTTGGTTTATATGCCTTAACCTTCTGTATTCTGCGAGAACTTCCTTGTTAGTTTTAAGGATGTTAAAATCAAAGGATATTATTCTTATACAGTTTCACAAGGGGGTTCTGCTCATCACTATATATACTTGACCGGTTGAGAACATTTTTTCATCGATTGTTAGAGTAGTGTGAGGTAGTGTGAGACTTTGTGTTTTGTGTACAGTTAATGCAAATGCATTCTGAATTGAAAATTGACATCATGATGCTGATATACCATATGATGTCATTTTTTGTACGTTAATTTTAGTTATATTATCAGTCATAGAAAAGGTTATCTCTATATTATCATTATCTGTGATTTTTGTTACTACTTCGATACTTCCATTACATATTTCATGTTTGAAAAGTTTATTATTTAAGTATATCATACGAGCATCTTCTTGTATTATTATAATGTTTAATAAGTTGGTATGATTTTTAAAATGATATTGGTCATTTTCGTTATCAATTATTTAATTGTTGAGGTTATCTATAAGTTTTGATATGATAATTTCTGGATTCTTGTTATTTATTGGTAGGTTATTGCAGATGAAGAAGTTGATTTCTTAGGTAGTTTCGCAAAGGCTAATAATATATGTTAAATTTATTATTGCATTTATGTTAGTTGTTTCAGAGATTTTTTGGTTTATCATCGATTTTGATTTTTCAGAAAGTTGTCTAAATCTCAATTCTTGTAGGAGGTTGTAGTAATCTGAATCATTTTTTTGTCATTTTAGTTGTGATAAGAAAAGAGGAAAAAATAGTTTTCACATTGGTGAGTAAAATATTTGTTATCCATTGATAGAGGGTAGTTGAGTGAGATCACCTACTGCAAGAATTGGAATGGTTTATGATTTTTTTGTGTTAAACCAAATATGTTGCTTATAAAAGTCAACAGTTTATCAGATACCATAGAGATTTCTTTGATTATGATCACTTTTATTTTTTAGCAACTCTATTTTAGATTTTTCATTATCTAATATTAGTATTTGATAATGATCATTATATTATCTAATTTTGAGGGCAGAGTGGATAATTATATCACTTATATTTTAGATGGATATTCTAGTTGAAGCTAATAATATGTATCTAATATTTTTTGATTCTATCATGTTTGTTATATGTTGTATCATGAATGAATTTCCAGTTTTTGCTAATCCAGTCATAAAAAAATATGGATATTTGTTTTCTTGTTCAGTATTCCAAATGTTGCATAATATATTATTAGTTTTATATTGTTCTTCATTGAGTGTTAGGGTTAAGGTTGATATTAAGGATGATTTTATATTATATCCCAAAGTTCATTTTTATCTAATTCTTTTAAAACTAATCTAATTGCTTTTTTAAATACTTCTGAGAGTGTAATTTTCATGATTAATGAACTAATTGATAGTTTATTTAAAATTTGTTGGTATATTATAGGATATTTATTTTGAAATCTTTTCTAAAACTTATGCAGTTTCTAAGTAGATCACTTTGAAATTGTTTAGGAATTTTTATTATTAGATGTTAAAAAAAGAAAGGTTCTCTATTATTAACTTTGTAATTTGTAAATCTTAGTAATAATGGCTTTTTTCTTTTTATTACATATCAGTTTTTTAGGTCTTAGATTGTGTATAATTTTGAATTAATTGATGGTAGTTTAGTTGTAATATTATAATTTTTAAAATATTCTAGGTAGATCATATTTTGAATTTTTCATTACTTGGTCTATTATAATATTTATCAATTGCATTATCAAAATATGGTTTATCATATTTATCTTCATCTTCTTTATCATCATTATTAATTTGCATATATATTGGTTTAACTGATCAGATTCTTAATTCTGATAATGCAGATGGAAAAAATTATACTGCTGCAAATGATTTTATTATTAGATATTGTAATAGTAGTATCATAAGTTCAATTAATCCTAATCATTTTATTTGTACATGCTTTTTATAAGAATCTTATTCCTTTATATCAAAAATTTCTGTTAGTTCAGCTTTAGTTACATATTTTGTTACATATTTTTCAAATCTGATTGTAGTTATGTATTGAAAATTTATATGTCTTTACTATATTAGTAATATTTCAGGATGATAAGGAATTATTCAACGATCAATTTCTTTTGTTTTCTTGTAGATATATCTTTTAAAATTTGATTTACAATATGTATAAATTGATAAAAGTTGAGGAAATCCTTTTTACATTGTTTTATATTTGTTTCTAAACCTCCGCATTTTTTTGTTATATTTATATATTTAGTATATAGAAACTAATTAATAAAGTATTAATTTAGTGATTTGATTTAGCATATCTACGCATATTATATTTTTTTAATTAATTCCAGTATTTTTTTTCAGTATAAGCAAATCCATGTATATGTATAGTTTCTCTATTTTGAAATTTATCTCTTTCAAAATAATAAAGATATTTTTTCTATTATACAATTTAGGATCTTTTAAAGTTTATTACGTATATTTGTTAATCTATTATAATAGTAAAAATATATATGCAATGGTTTATTAGTTAGTAATAGATCTTTATTATCAATATTTTTTAGTATTTCTTTTAAATGTAACCATTTATCTTCTTCTATTGTTATAGTATAAAAGATTTGTGGTAATCTATAAATTTGAAACATTATATTTACTTGATATTGTTTTTTTTAAAATAATGATTCAGAGGTTCAGATGGATGATAATATTGTTATTATAAGGGATTCATTTATAATAAGTTAGTTATTATAAATACTTTTTGCTATAAAGTTTGCTCTAGTTAGATATAATTACGAATAGTATTTTTTAATTTAGTATTCTATTTTGATTTTTGTAATTGCATTTATTTCAAGGTTAAGATATGATCAAGGTAAACAATACCAATGAAGTCTGAATCTAGAATCAGGATATAATAATCATAATTTAATATATTTACCATAATTATTAACATTCTATTTAAATACTAATAATTTTTTTAAATCTTTATAGTGATAATATCCAAATGAAAAGAAATCAGGAAATAATAAGGATTCTATATCAGAAATATAATTAGATATAAATTTTTGTTATCTATTTTTATGAAACTTGCTATTAAGTATTAATATTTGTAATTTTCATTATATATTTCAGTAGAAAAGTTTTTATTTGATACGATTAATGAAGGAGGTTAGTTTGTGTTAACCATGAAGATATATTAATTAATCTAGCTATTGGAAATGGTTGATTTATTATATTTTGTGTTAGTAATTCAAAAGATGATAAATGATTATATTCTTAAATATAGGATTATTTTCTTTTAATCACTAACTTGCGAGTATTAATGTTAGATAGAACCAGTTAGGAGAATCTTCTTGTTCTTGATTTAAAAAGGTTCTAATTAGACCTAAATGTAATTGAAATGCATATTTGTTTTTGGAAAGATTAATGAATCCTTTTAAGTGTTAATAGTTTGTATATGAATTAGATCCTAAAGTTCGACCTAATATACAATTCATATATATTAGTAATAAGTTTTTTCAATATATTATAAGATAGCATTTATTTCTTCTGATATTAGAGACAGGATTGGTGAATATTAACAAGTTTTTTTAGATTTATAAGAAGAACATATAGAAATTTTTGTTTTATCTCAATTGTTTAAGTGAGTTACTATTTTAGTATTTAGAAAAGTTATAGGTAATGTATATTCTTTAGTTGTATTGTAACTAATCTAATTTGTTATTTAGGTTCATTAATATTGAACAGTATATATATGGTATGGATAGATTATCATATAAAATATTTTCTTAAAATTCATTTAATAAGTTATTAAGTTTATCTCATATTTTCATGATTCATAGTTTATTATAAAAAAAGAAGAAGTATATATGTGATTTTAATTGTTTAATATTACATTTTATGAATTTTGTATATTTTGGTTAGTTTGGTTTTGTACTATATAGCTATCAAGAAGTGATACATTAAAAATATTTGGTCATTATTGTAATATTAGATTTGGTTTTATAGAATTTGAAAATTATATTATATTATGTAGATATTTTTGGTTTTGTTTTTTTTGTTATTTTTTTTATTATTATAATTATATTTATTTTTTTGTAATTTATATATAGTATCGATAAATTAATTAAAAAAGTTTTATTTAATTATTTATTATAATTTATTTATTTAATTTATACATGCTTAATGATAAATAATTAATTAAGAAATTAGTATTTTTTTATTTATCGGTCTATCTTTCTTTAGTTTAAAATTTTTAATAAAAGAGTAATTCAAATTGTTTTTTAATTTATTTGATTTATTTTTTTTAATAAATTTGATTTAATATTTTTTTTATTAGATAATAAAATAATAATAAATTTATTACATCAAAATCAAAAAAATTTTTTTATTTTAACTAAAAATAATTAATCAGTTAGTTAATTTATTAATTTAGAAATATTTAATTTTTTATATTTAATTATTAAAAAATAATAGACTTTTTTTTATTGTTAAAAAAGAACTAAAATAATATTTGACATAAGAATAGAATAAACTACACTAATGTGAAAAAAAATATAGTAAGAAAAAAAAGATTAGAATTTTTACGCTAACTTTTATTTATGGTGGGAAAAAAGATTATTTTTTATTTTTTTCATTGCAGATCTTAATTTGAATAATCTTAAAGATTTTCAGGTAGCATTATTTTGATATTTATCATCTGATTCTTTAACATGATTTTCTTCATAATTATTATCATCTTTTCTGTTAGATTCTTCTAATTTAATTTTTATTTCTTCTATTTTGATTTATTTTTGATCTATTTTAATTGATTTTTTATTTTTTTTGTATTTGTTTTCATAATTTATTAAATTTTGGTTATGTCATTTTTTATTATTTATAGTTTGTTTTAAGGATGATATGCTACTTTTATTTTTTAAGTATATATTATTCTATTCCATATCAGTTGTTACAATATGTATCATATTATCTTTCTTATACAATTCGTTGCAAATAGAGATTATTGCTTTAGATTCAATTACTCTTGTGATACTAATATATCTAAGATTAGCAGCATCATATGAACATGTGACTTCTAATATTAAATAATTAAAAGTCATTGGATTATATGCCTTTCATTCTAAGATGAAGTAAGAAATTGAATTTTTATTAATTTTTGAAGATTTGCATGCGGTTGAGTAAATTCTGAAAGCTGAAGATATTGAAAGATCTTTTATTAATGGTTTATCTTCAATAGTTTTTATATCCAAAGATATCACTTGACTAATAGTGACCTTTTTTTCATATTTTTTTTTATTTTAATTGAATTAGAAAAAATTAAAAGTTAGAAAAAGAAATATTTTTTAATTTAATTAGTATAATTATTTTTAAAAATATAATAAATATATATTTACGTTAAGTTCGAAATTTTCTAGGATGCATTTGCTAATAATTAGCATAAAATTTTATTTTATTCATTTTGATTAATCATATGATTATTAGCAAAGTTAAATACTTTATAATTATAGTTTACGAATTCATCTTCATCGCTTCAGTATGTAGCAATTTCTATTAGTATTACATTACTAGAAGTTGTTTTAATAAGGGAAATGGTAGCAAATATAAATGTCATTATTCTTTTTTTCTACATTTTTTGCGTTTTTTTCTTTTTGTTTTTTTTTATAGGAGGATATATTTTGTTTATTTTTTATATTTATTAGTTTGAAAAAAAATTTTTAGTTTGAGAAGAAGAAAAATAAAATAACAAAAATTTTAAATTATAAAATAAATATATTTAGTTAGTTAAAATTTTTGTTAATTCAGAATTTTATCTGATTTTTACATAGATAGCGTATTATTTGTATTATTCTATTTGTTATTTATTTTAATCTTTTTTTTTAGTTTTAGTTTTATTATCGAATGATTTTGCATTATTTATATTATTCTATTTGTTATTTATTTTTAATCTTGTTTTTTAGTTATATTATCGAACGAAAACTTTTTTTTAATCTTTTATATATATAAATAAAAAAATAACAAAAAAAAAATTAAATTTAATTTTTTTTAAATTATTATCTATTTTTATTTTTTTTTTAATAAAACATAACTTGAGAAAAATGTTTACATACTGTACAATATCATGATTAATAACTTTTATTCTGTGGTCAAATAGAAAAAAATAATTTTTTTATTGATATTAAATAAATCAAGAAAATCGTTATATATAAAGGCTAAATTTTAATCTCAATTGAGTTTACTAGATAAAAAATAATTTTCAGTGTCACAAAAATGATATTCAATCATTCCTCATTTTTAAATTCTAGAAAAATAATATTACATCTTTGTTTTACATAAATTATATAATTAAACTAATTCACGTAATAATAAAAAAATATTCCTGTTATATAAATTTTAAAAAAATAAATGGTGTGAGTCAAGAATTTTTTCACCTATAATGAATTATAAAATTTGATCTTACAAATTTTAAAAGAATTCATTATGTGATTTATCAAAAAGTTAATAAATTATTTATAATTATTATAAATTTTAAATAAGAGTAATAATAAAGTAAGAAATAAATTAATTTAAATAAAAAATAATGTTAACCGCAGTAATTTTGTTAAGAATATTGATCATTTAATTATAGGAACAAAAGAATATTTTATTCATAATAAATCTTTTTTTAGCTTCTTTCTTCCCAAAAAAATCAGTTTTTTAAAACTAATATTTTTCCTAACTTATGATTATTTCAGAGCTGATCATTTTAATAATCTCTAAATAAACAAATATTATAATGATCAAGAAATATACAAATATTTTTTTTCTCATATTACTGATCCATAACAAATATAGAAAAGAAAATCTCAGCCAAATATCTGATTATCTGATCATTAAATCATTTTTTAGATAAGGTTTTATAAAATTTAAGCTATTTTATATATGCATAATAATTATACATCTTGCAGATATCTGGGTTTAAATCAAAATATCAAATCTGATTCAAACCTTTAAATGATTTTTCAAATAAAAGTTTAATGGATGAAGTAGAAAAAAAATAAGAATATTGTTATGAGTTTAAATAAAGAAAATTTGAGAGATAAATAATATAAACGAATTTAATGATCAATATGTAAATTTTTTGATTTTTTTTTTATCTATAAATATATGATATTATAAAAGAAAGTGATTTTTTGATATATATAATTTGCTCATCTCATTAAACGAAAATAATAAATTTTTAAATTCAAAAATTTTGTATTTTAGTATCAAAAGGTTTTGATAGGTTTTACTATTTGTCGAAACTTTTTCCACCTGTCAAAACTTTTGCAATTTTGCTTTTAATAAAATATTTGGCAAATATTTCTGAACCTACTGATATTTTATATTACATAATTTAATGTATCACTAAATTTTTTTAGTTATACAGATTAATATAGATTAATGTACAAAAAAGATTTGTATTATGCAGTGGATATGCTTATTTAAATAAGAGCTAAGCTATTAAAATTACCTTACAGGATCTCACTAATTAAAATTAAGATTTTTGATTCATATTATTATATTATATATGAACTTTATTTGATTAAATTTTTATAGTCGATTATCTTATTAACAAAGCAAGCAAATTAGACTGTCAAATTTCTCATTTTTGTATAATATAAATCAAAAAATCTAAAATTAGATTTTAGAAATAATCGACATAAAATTTGGAAATGATTGATATTATTATTTAAAAAGTTAAAAAAGAGTATATGAAAACTGATACAGTATGATTCCTTAGGCCAGTATAGTATAATTATGCAAATCAGTAATTTTATGAAATTTAACATTGTACTATACCATACTAGTTCTATAATAATTATATAACCAATCCAGTATGATAATAGTATAGACTGATTTTATAAAATTCGTATTGTATCATATTAGATTAAGCCTTATTATAGGGTCAGTATGGTATAGTATGATGTCAAATTTAGCATTTTTGTATTTTTTCTTTTTTTTTATCTAATATATTTATTATATTTTTTAATTTTTTTTTTTAAATTCCTTCCCAGTATATATATATATTTTTAATTGATTTTTTTTTTCTTTTATTTCGTTATTTTTTTAAGTTTTTTTGTATTTCTTTTTTTTTATTTTGTTTATTTTTTTTTCTTTTTTGTTTTGTTCTATTTAGTTTCTTTTTTTTATTTTTATTTTATTTTATTTATTTTGTATTTTCATTCCGTTGTTTTTTTTATAATTTTTTCTTTTAGTTTTTTCATTCATTTATTTTTTAGTTTTTTCTTTTCTTATTAATTTTTATTTTTATTTTATTTTTATACTTTCGTTTTCATTTTATTTATTTGATTTTTTCATTTTTTTTGTAATTCGTTTCTTTTTACTATGTTTTATATCTTTTTTTTCTTTTTCATTTTTTTCAAAAAAATAAAATAAAAAGAATAAAAAAAAATAAAAATAAAAATAAAAAAAGATTTTTGCAATATAGAATTTAATTAGTAAAATGTGATATAATAATTTTTTTTATATAATAAAATCTGTTCATTATATCAAAATTCTTTGTATTTATAAAATAAGTAATAAATAAAAATAAATTTTATAAACTTTCATTGTATACTGTACTGTACTAGTTCTATAATAAGGCTTAGTTATTATAGGGTCAGTATGATATAGTACGATATTAAATTTTATAAAATTATTGATCTGCATAATCGTTTCGTACTAGTCTGGCAAATCATATTATACTAGTTTTCTATCTACCTTTTAAAAAAGTTTTAGACCTTTATAAATTCAAAATTTTTTAACTTTAAAATCATTATTAATAGTTTGAATATGTGTTTAAATGGGTCTAGTAAGCATTTAATATATAGCAAATATTTTTTTTTAAAAAAAAAATAAAAAATAATTTTTTTAATATATAAACTTTTTTTTAATAAATTAGTATAACAATGTCCCATAGGATGATTTTAATAGCAAAATCTCAAGTGGTAGAAATTAATTTCAAGTTTTACAAAAATTAGTTTTGTAAAATAATTTTAAATAATAAATTTTATATATTTTATAATAGCAAAATTTTAAATATTATCCCTTAGATTGTCTAGCAGGTAAATTTACCTGCGAACTTAAAAAATATGTTATTTTTTTTAATAAAATATTAAATATTAATTTTAGTAATATAATAATAATATGAAAAATATAATTTAATATATATTTTATTAATTTTATTAAAAGAAATTTTAAGTTTATAAAATATTTTTTAAATAATTTAATTTATAAATTTAAGTTTTAAAAATTTTATTATAATAATTTTTTAAAAAATTCTTTAA
>CAJVPQ010003026.1:0-12068 GCA_910591825.1 Funneliformis caledonium
GATTAAAAAAACTTATAGAGATCATAATGTGAATACTATTGATGATATTGAAAAAATTATAAATAAATCTTCAAAAAATAATATAGGACTTAAATATAATAATAGTGTTGGATGGAATTGTATGATTTTCAAGGTTTTTTTTCACAAAATTTTGTAAATTGTCCTCATATAACGGATTATTATTATTTTCATTTTAGTAATTTATCACAAGATTTAGATAAAGTTTATTGTTCAAAAAAATCTAATAGTGATGAAGTTTGTTATAAACTTTTACATAATAATGATCTAAAATCTAATTTTAGATTTTTGACTAATGTTATACAAAAAAATGAGAAATTTTGATAACCTAATTGCTTGCTTTGTTAATAAGATAATCGATTATAAAAATTTAATCAAATAATATTTATATATCATATAATAATATGAATCAAAACTCTCAATTTTAGTTGGTAGAGTTCCGTAAGGTAATTTTAATAACTTAACCCCATATAATCTTTTTCTTACTTTTCTTCTTTTATATATAATCTAATATTTAATTATTTACTTATTTTACTATTTATAATAATTAAAGCTTCTATTAAATTGAACATATTTATAATTAAAATTCAAATAATAAATTAAATTTATATATTTTGTAAATTTATAAATATCATAATAATTACTAATACTTTTATTAATATTTAATTTTTGATTTCATAATTTAAAATTTCATTTAATTTTTCAGTAAAATCAATTAAATAACTTATATAAAATACTTGTAGATGATCCTTAGTAATATTTAAAATATTATCTTGATTTATTTTAATATTTTATCTGCTTTATAAAAATTTATAAATCATATTTTAATTTAATATCAAAATCTATATTTATAATATAATTAATCCAATTTACAATAATCTTGAGGATTTTTGATGTAGTTGATCTTTTGAATATATTGACATTCTAACATTTACACATTTAAGTTTATATTATATTATAATGTATTTTCAATAATTTCTGATCTTTTACTTTTATAAATATCTAAAGCAATTAAAAATCATAAGTTTCATTATTAAATGGAAAAACTTCTGATATTAATTCTCATATAATTATAGAAAAGCTATATATATTACTAGCTTTAGTATAAGGTTAACATCTTAATACCTCAGGTATAATAAATAGTAAAACCTCATAAATATCATTTTTTATATATTTGAAAATAATTTATAGGTTTATATAATACTATATCATTAATTGATAAAATTTTATCTCTAATATTTAAAATATTACCTAATGAAATTACAATAAATAAAATTATTTTGATGTATGAATTCAAATATACTAATAATATCATATAGTTGTAATAATTTAATAATCTATTTATCTTTAACAATATTTGATAAATTTTTCTTAAATTATTATTTCTTACATATTTCATTATTAATTTATAATTTAAAGTATTTGATCTTAAGTAAATCCATATAATTGAATAAGACTTTCATTTGAATAAATTTTTAATTTACTATAAAATTTATGATGATGTTTTCACTTTTAATTATAAATATTATTTTAGATTCAAATTACTTAAAATTAAAATTAATTGTTAATTTTATATCTCATTTAAATTTGATGATTGATCAAAACTTTTGAGAACTATTTCAGTTTTACCATTTCTAAACCAATTTTTTTCTTCATAAGAATAAGATTTAATAAATCCATTTAACCAAATAGCTTTATATATAATACTAAATCCTCCTTTATCAAGATACTCAATATTTTCAAATTAATTATAAGGAATCCATTCTAATAATTGTCTTTTATTTTGAATGTTTAATTGAATTTCATGAATAAATTTATTAAAAGAGATTTATCTAACGAACCCGACTCACATACCTAATACGAAAATAAAATTCAATATTTTAAAAAAAGATTAAAAAGGTTGCTCATGATTTCACTATACCTTCGATTTAGTCACGATTAATTTTGATTTTATAAGAAGCTCGCAAGTTGTCCAGATCGTCTAGCTTCTTAATAACATCTGATAACCGCTTTTTGAAATAAAATTTATTTTCACCTAAAACGGTTGTTACAAATAAATAATATCATAGTAATAAATAATTTACATTAGAAATTATTCGACCGAAATTCCCTAACTATTTGTTCTAGGCACATCCTTTATGATAATACAGTTTTACCTAAATCATTAAAGATACTAATAAAAACAATAAAACTAAGATATCTTGAGATTACATATTAAATAATATTTTATACCTGAAGCAATTTTAGATTTAACTCGAAATCTTTGAAATATTAAAGACAAATCGACACTGTTTAATTTCAAAATTCTGTATCAGTAAATGACGAATAACGAATATAAGATTCATAAAAAATTTAACTAATACAATATTACCTTAAAGAGTATAAGATTTGACATGACTGTACCAAACAGTGCTAAAAATAAATCTTAAATGTAAATTTCCTTACCTGATGCAATTAAAATTTCATGTTTCTTAGTTTTAACACGCAAGAAAAGTTATGTCGTTCTAAATTAAGCAAATACATATATGAAAATTAAAAAACAAACATGACCATTTTATAAAATCACAGTATTACAAAAAATTGATTTGTTCTACTAACTTGGTAATTAAAACCGAATATTTTTTTATTCAACGTAGTTTCTAAGTTGATTAATAATTTTTTCCATGTTCATTAACGATCAATACACCTTGTATATGTTTCAACCTCGATATGAAATTAACTAAAACTTCAGGAAATAAAATACACATTAAAATTCCTTTTTTAAAAAATTGAATAAAAATGAGTAGTTTATTTATATATACACACTACATTTTTTCATGTGGGTAACTAAATCAGGTGATAAAAAAAGTTCAGGATTAAAATGAGAGTTATATATGTATTATTATAGCGTAAATGAATATCACATGAGCCAATTTTGCCAAATGATCCGTACCGAAGAATACAAAAAATCATAAGAATCATTAAAAAGATGTTCAACGAAATTTAAAATATTATTTAGGATACAAATCCAATATTGTATCTTCAGGATTACGAGAAATATTAGATATTTAGTACAACTTTCATTAATGTTATAGTAACGACACCGGCGGCGTAGAAGATTTTATCAAAAGTTTATGACAATATTATTTAGCAGATTTCCAATTAAATGGTTCGGAATTGAGAGTATATATGGTATGAATAGAATTGGTAATTTAGTTATGCCTATTGTAAAATTATAAGAAGAAAAGAACGAAGTAAGTCCGTAATTTTTCTTAATAAAAAAAAAAATTAATTAATTAATTTCGTACATTATAAGAGAATAATATGGTCGTCATCAAAAGTAATTAATGGATTAGGCAAAGAAATATTATTGGGTATATCTGATGATTATAAATATTTAAAGACATCCATCTTTTTTTCTTTCAAAGAAATTTCTTTGAGTATTTGTCCAGATCTCATTCATTGGGTGATCTGATTATTTTTATATAATATCTAAGATCATAAGAATTATATGCAATGGTAACTATTTTTTAATTCATTAAAATTGATTTGATGTTAACGTTAATATGTTTTAACGTGTCGCGTATTTTTTTTTCCTTCCTGCAGAATGGAGAAATCGTACCATTTATCAGATAGATTTGCTTAACCACCAGGTCAAGAAAATCCTCAACTCTGTTTTAACAATACGAAATTAGACATTATTGTGGCTTGGCTGAACTCTTTTGGGAATTGTGAACATCAAATGTTTGGTATTTTATCAAATTTAATTTAATCCAAATTTTTGGTTTGTTATATAAATCTTAATCAATTTAGGGCTTTGACGTGGTATTGATTATTCTGAATGTAAAACAAGGATATAGGGCTTGGATGGCATAGATGTAAGCTCATTAATTAAACCTTTTTTTCCAAGTAAAAAGTAAAACCATTTGGCTGATGTTCCATACCAATAGATGGCCCTAGATATTTATGAAATTAATCCACACTTTGGTAAAGCTAATGACCATAAGATGCTCTTTAGCTCTCGCGAGAAAGACATTACGTAGTGTCGTATGTTATTCTACACTTTTGATTATACCAATTTTTTTTTAATTTTGTCATTATAATGGACCTTTTTGATAGAGATTACAGGATGGAAAACCTCCTAGAACGAAGAATGTTAAAATATATAATCCATTTAATAAATTTGATATTTTCACTTTTATTGTTACATTGAAATCCTGGAGATTAAGCGAATGTTCAATATTGTAGCCTAGATGGAAATTTGCAGGTATTTATTTTTTTAAATAAAAAAATAAAAGACATTATGCTAAAAGAAAAGTCTTTTTATCTTCTTTATTGCGTCCCATGTAATAGATCTTGACAAGGAAACCCTGCCCTGTAGTGATCTCTAAATTAAAAAAATGGATCAAATATTATCAAAAGAATTCGATTTCGATGGTATACGTATCAATGCGTAAAGCATATTCGACATAGTTTTTGTGATGCGTTCATTCAAGGTAAGGGAGAGCATATTTCTAAATCGGGATTTATAAAGGCATTTGATAGTACTTTATGATGATATCCTCTATTCCAAGATTCAACCTTTATATACTAATCCTTGTACTTTTATGTATAGAAATGCCATAAATGATGATAGAAATCTTTTAATGATGCTAATGTACTAGAAAATTTTCTTGACATAATCAAACGTTAAGTGATGGACTTTTGAGTTGTAGAAAAGTAAATTCATTCGATATTTATTTATTTTCTAATTGGATAAACACATTTTTTTTTACGTCATAATAGATTAGGAAATGTTTTTTAATAGTATCAACTGAACAAGAATTTACGGGGCAGGGAACCCAATAGAAAGTAATCCATTTAATCGTGAAATACTTTGGCCATCTTCTTACTCACGATCGTCTCCTTCATACAAATTCATCGCTACTATCAATGCATTCCGTAAAGCATTACTTGGAGCATTCTTCTCTTCATCATCTATCAAACTTGGATAGATGAACAAATTTATGCTTTTATTAAAGACAATGCATTAATCTTAACCTCTAATTATGGTGGAAATAATCTAAATTATATTTTGTTATGCAAGATGGCCGTTTGTGACGTTTGAGTTAATATGAAGATCTCATAATGTCCTGGTTCAAATTGACGGTGGTGAAGAATTTAAAATTCTTGATCTATTTAGTATGGTAATTTATAACTTATCTAATCATTATTCACCATTGTTTATAAAATAATAAAAACCGAATCGAAATTTGATGTCCAAGTTTCAGTCATTTACAACTCATGATCAAAGAAAGATCTACGAAGAACAATAGGAAAAATACTATAAATATTTTCTCAAAGGATTCCGAACTAATCATTTATTTATTTGAATTCTATATTTGAATTAAACTACAATATCCAATTTAGTAATTTAACATTCAATATTTTGTATTTGCTTCGATTCCTTTACCAAATGGTTAAAACACACTACTGCTCCCCAAGGCTTCGTCGCAAACAAATGATTTTGAAGCAAAATTATAAATCAATAAAGTCAGAAAATTAAAAGGAAAAGCGACTTAAATAATTAATTTTATTGGATAATAAATATCATAAGATAAATACACAAAAGAAGAAAATTATATTTAAAAATAATATATATATATACAGCGACAATTAATTATCATAATGAAGGCGATACTTATTTGATTTAAAAACATCCATTATCTCTATATAATAATAAACATTATTGTTGTGTTTTAACTTCTTAAAAGGGCCTAAGCGTAAGACTTTCGTTATGCTTTCCTAATATGATTGATAATACATGTAAATACATATATAAGAAGAAAAAAAAGTTAAACTATCTAAAGCTAAACTAGCAGAAGCACTTCGACGCAAATTGGACATAGGACAAGCGAACCCATATTTTCTACTTGCTTTGCCAATAGTACGAAACGAGAGGATGCCTCTTTCTAAATTTTGGTCCTTTAGTTCAGGGAGTGAATTCACTGACCAGCAGATGTATCACTTTAACTAAGGCCATTTGTGATATTTTTTTTTTTTTTTTTTTTTTAAAAAAAAATAAAATAAAGAAAAGGAAATTATAAAAAAAAAAACAAAAGGAAGAGAGCGTAGTCCTAGACTACCTTTGATAAGTGTCGGCATTGTCACTGTGTTTCACCTTCTAAATTGTCAGTAAGTTCTTGTAAAATAAAAATTTCGTGCGTGCTTTTTAGAAAAGATTAAAATGTAATTTGAAAATTTGCGATATACTGTATATATTGTACGTGGGAAATTTTTTAGATTGTTTTCAGATAAAATGATTGGTTGGAATTTAATGTGATCGACATTTTAATTTTAAGAAAATAGAAAATTAATGAATTAATTAAAGAATTTGAGAAAAGTGGGATTTCACCAGATTTATTCTCGATACCTAATTTCTTCCCTTCTAAAATTGTATTAAATTGTAGGTTCTTTTAAATCTCAAGAATAGTTGGCTTCTGATGGAGGACGAATTTTTTATTCTTTCCCATCACGCATGGTTACTGTCAAGTTTCTTTTTAACAACTAAATTGATATGGTCCGATCTTAAAAACAGGTAAATTCATTATTGTGAACAAGTTTTATAACTTAATAATTTTTTTCTTAATAAAGGTATTTATGAATGTCGCTTGACTGTTGAAGATTATTCAACACATATAATATTCTCTGATTATACTAAGTTTCAATAGTTTTAATGATAACATTTACAATTTTACAATTACTGCTATGACATTATTTTTTTAAATATCTTGAACTTCACAATATTCTGGGTTTGGACAGATTTAGTGAACAGGTATGGTTTTTCTTATTCAATTAATCTGCTGTAACAAATTTAGATCGAAAATGTATGATTATTAACTATATGTATCACCCTCAGCATCGTATAGCGATGGAGTTAAATTGATGAAATTACGATTAAGACAACAAAGAAAGGAAAGAAGATACATATGGGAAGTTGAGAAAATTCGATTAATTGGAGATGATGCTGATAAACCCTCTAATTATTGGTGATAAGATTTCTAGAAATTGGCAAAAGATACCCTTTCATAAATCAGAATGCAACCTGTCCTATTATACTTTTCTCGCATAATAATTAAGAATATAGTTAAGAACTTAATTTTATGAAAACTGGGTTAGGTAAAATTGGCCTTTGTATATATCAATTTAAGCCACTTATTATCGCTGATAATGAACTTTTCAATTTCATTTTTTTTTTTTTTTTTTTTTACCAAAATTTGGGTTATTTTAGCTATTTCAATACAACATTTGAAAAAGATTTTAAATAAATGACGCAATTTTTAGCCTAATATTTTCATTTTATTTATGCCATATTATTGAGAAATAACTTTAAAGTATATCATGGAGAGGTTTTCGATTTGTTTCGGATTATTGAATAAGATTCTCAATTTATTGATGAATTAATAGAAAATATATTCGAAAAATTTCCAAGTCATTGGAAGAATCAAGTAAGTATTTTTTTTAATATACTTGCTCGTGATTTGTAAAAAAATAAATAAATTATAGGAAAGTTTTACATGACTTATTAATAAAGTGCCATTATGAAACATTAAATCATTTTTAAGATATTGAGGAAATGGAAATATTTCTTTATGGAACTGATAAAAATTGCCTTCTTAAGAAACAATTTAATAAACTTCAAAGTTAGTTCAAGACAAATGAATCAAGAATTTTAAGCAGTTCTTGAATTCGGGCTTGATTTATTTGACATGATGTATTATAAAGAAGATGAAGAGATTGATGATACATTAAAAATTCATATATTATAAATTAATTTGTGTAATTTCGCAGCTACATTACATACCATTTGTATTAAATATTGATATTTTTATTATATATTTTTTTAGAAAGCATGAGCATATTGTAAAATTTCCTAATCAAAATTTTGAGAAAATGTATCATTTATACATCAACTCATTAAACTTTATTACGTATTTACAGTACATATTGAGAACAAACAGAATATTACAACAGACTATTTTAAAATTGGTGAGGATTATAGATGCCTGCCGAAACCTCCTCAAAATAATTTCGTCATACCCTTTTCTATATTTTTAATATAGTTTCGACAGTTTCGGCTTTCTTCGTATCGAAAGGGTTTCATCGTATCCCTTATTATGATTTTAATATAGTTTCGTCTAAGTTTCGACTGTTATTAAGGGTTCGTCTCTCATCATTAGTGAGGATCCATCAGTAGAATTGTACAAGGATATAAAAAAATTTCATATTTTAATCTCCACTCAAAATTAATCCATAGTATATAAATATATATTATCATATCATCAATTTTTCATGAATATATATTGTGTTAGATATTTTTCTTTTCTCAATCAAATTTTATATATGTAATTTATTAGATGGATTGTAACACATTATTAATAATTTATATTAAGCTGTGCTAAGCATAATTACAAATGCATACATATGACTCTATTAAGCAACACGCGAAGGAATATTCCTTGCGTTCCATTTACATTCCTGTCCATAATCACATGTAAACTTTTCTCCCTCCTATATTCTGTATGTTTCCATATGCAGACATATTTTTGATGTATATGCTTCATTTTGTATGATCATCTTTATACCAGTCTCATTAGCTTTGTATTTAAACCATTGTCAGAATGAGTAATGTGACCATGTTAATATACTTCACACAGTTTTTAATTGATCTTTCTCTTTTCTTATCTCATCATATTTAAAATATTAAATTCAGCTATAATAATGATATTATAATTTTCACAAGATATGCCAGTTTCTTGTGTAATTCATTTCTCAGATTCTTAATTCTTCTAAAAATTTCTTGAAATTGCTTTATTAATTTTCTCAGCCTTCTTTTTCTTTCTTTTAAATTGAACTCTTAAGCTTATTCCTTACTGAACTTAATTTTTTTGCATGCAAGCAAAGTCTCATCAAACTCTATACAATATTTTTATTAATCTCTATAATTCCTTTTGTGAGTAAATACATCACAAATGGAATTCAAACTCTTAGATTGATAATCACAATTTCTTGTGTGTTTCATTTAACCCTTTTTGTCTTTCATGTATTCACAACGAGATCTATTTAAAATATGTGAGCTTGTAATCATTATTAATCTTTTATGATAGCTAACTGTTATCTTTCTTTTAGTCTTAAATACAAAGCTTTCAAATTTCTTGATTCTTTCATGATATCATAAGGTTTCTTTTTTGGTGTTCTCATAGTATCAAAATTTTTGAATAAGTACAATATGTAAAATTTATTTCAATATTTTTTTTGAAATTTTACATATATATAGTAATGATATACTTTAAGTCTTCCATGATCTTAAACTTAACCTGATTTTGTTATTATTTTAATTAAAATTTTTAACAGCTTCATCTACAGTTTCATCAATTAAGTTATTTGATATATTATTATAAGCTTTCTTACTTCTTAATTTTAAATATGTAATCCTTCTCAGAAATTTTATCTTTGAAAAGTTTATCATCTTTTTACATTTATTTTTATTTTTATCTACATGTATAATCAAAAACTTTCTATTTTTGTAGATAGTCAATGATTGTATTATAGATTAATTTTATTAGCCACATCTATAGCTTTATTATGTATTTATGTATAAATTCAGATATAATTTTACATTTAATATTCTGTTTACATTTTTATCCTTTTTTCTTCTTTTATTTTTTTCTTATTATTAATACTTTCTTTTTTTCTTCTATGTTTGACTGCTCTTCTTTTTTACAATTTGAAGATGAAAATAGTAGTATTAAAGTGATTAAAATAGTTCATAAAGTACCCTTTGAAAAAATATTAGTAGCAAGAATAGCTTTTATTTATCGATTATTAAATCAACAAAGTGAATTATGAGTTTTGTAGAATTAAAACATATGCTTAAGAAATTTATAATGAACTTGCATAATCAATTATAGTGAGTAGTCACAATCTCTCTGATAAAACCTTTACATGATTTTTCAGTAAGATTTATAGTCCTTTATATTTGAAGTTGATTTCTGATCAGATATTACTGATGAATTTATATATTGAAAATTAAAAGCTAAGAAGTTATTTTTGCTATTTAAATTCTTCTTTTTACTTGATACTAATTTAAGGATCACATTCAACTTACCAATAATTATTTTATTAACAATCATTTAACTGATAATTATTTAACTAATAGGTATATTTTACTGATACTTGAATTACCAATAATCATTTTACTAACATAGTTATTTTACTAGAAAATTATAAAATTTTATATTTTTTATTTAGGTAGTTTAAACAAGAAAATTTTATATTTTGCAACAAACAAATATTATTTATTTAACAAAATCACAAATCTAAAATGAAAGATTATGAGCAATTTCTTTAGAAAATCTATAAGTTCTTTATTTTTGTGATCATTATATACTGTTTGTATATGATCTTCATATTTATGATCTTATTTTCTTTATAATAATTGTAGTGCTTCTTATAAAATGGATTCTACTTAAAGCTATACTTATTTTTACTCATTTTATAGTTTCTTTATAATTTTAAATATACCTACATGAGCATAACTTACTAATATTTCCAATTTTCTATGTTAAACTTTCACATTATTTTAAGTTTTTAAAAATAAATATTTAATATTCTCAATGATAGACTAAAATAAATGTAGAAATAATTAAAGCTTTGACCAGTTCAGATTAATCCAAAATTTTCAGTTCAGATCGACTTCAGATCAGTTTCAGATTATAATCTGAAAATTTTCAGTTCAATTCAGATTTTTTTCAGATCATAAATCTAATCTGAATTAAAAAAATATGAACTGAACTGAAAATTTCAGTTTAATCTAAAATTTTGAATAGTTTGTTCCAAACGTATGATAAGAAAATTGTTTATTTGAAATAACAATTCCAAATAAACAATTTCTTTATCGTTTGTTTAGAATGATAATTTTAATCATTTCAAATGAACTACACAATGTGAAAGTGGGGGTTTGAGGACCGAAGGTCTAACCCCCCACTGAAACAATATGTGTGTGAGTCACAGAACGTTAAAAATAATATCATTTTTTTATTATATTAGAAAAGCTTCTATCAGCTCTAGAATCTTAATTTTGATATTATATTTTCTTAATTCTGTGTGGGTTACAGAACGTTAAAAACAATATTAATTTTTTTTATTATATTAGAAAAGCTTCTAACAGCTCTAGAATCTTAATTTTGATATTATATTTCTTAATTCTGTGTGGCTTCTCCAACTTCAGAAAGCATATCGATTTTATTAATATATTAGAAAAGCTTCTAACAGCTCTAGAATCTTAATTTCTATTATTATATCAGGAATGGATTCTGCACGAGTTAGCTCTTTAAATAGCATATTTATCAAATAAGTCTAATGAAAATAAGTCTAACGGTTCTTATTACCCCATAAATAAGTCTAACGAAAAAAAATAAGTCTAACGAAAATAAGTCTAACGGTCCTTATTACCCCATAAATAAGTCTAACGAAGAAATTAAGTCTAACGAAAATAAGTCTAACGGTCCTTATTACTCCATAAATAAGTCTAAAGGTTTTCTTAAGTCTAACAAAAATCCATAAAATATCTAACGAAAAAATAAGTCTAACGGGATTTTTGTCCTAACTTTTCCTTACAACTTATGACATTGTGTGCCTGCAGGAGATGTAAAATTGATATAAGTTTTCAGTTATATTTATTAAGTTTAACGAAAAAATAAGTTTAACAAGAATTTTGTCCCAACTTTTCCTTATGATTTATAACAATTGTGTGTTTACGGGAGATGTAAAATCGATATAAGTTTTCAGTTATATTTATTAAGTCTAACGAAAAAATAAGTCTAACGGGATTTTTGTTCTAATTTTTCCTTAGTCAAGAACGAATTCTGTGCGAGCTAGCTCATTAAATATATTAATCATAAAACTTTAACGAAAAAATATGTTTTGAACTTCCAGCTAAAAAGCAAGTCTAACGAAAATTTAGTAAATGCCCATTGGATATTACGCCTAAAATTCTGGCTAAAATTAAGATAAAGTGCTAGCCGAAATGA